>CM065377.1:2302500-2442500 GCA_033060915.1 Euryodendron excelsum
CATATTCAAAATATTTATTTCAATTATTCCCTCTTAGCCTAAGTGTGCAAGTGGGAGAGATTTTTATTGAAAACAATTGAGTTTTTTTAATATATCAAAATTTTAAGAGTTCAATAAAAAATATAATAAATTTATTTATTGTCTATATATATAATAATATAACTATAACTATGTTGTTAGCATAAAATCTATATTTTAATCTAATTCAAATTAGTAATAAAATTTATATTTGTTAAACCTTCAATTTATTATAATTTGTAATATTATAGATATACATATATTTTTTAGGCCAAAGCCCCTTTTGAACAAATTAATTATAAGTTGAAATAAACATAACATGAATGACCCTTGACCAATCTGACTAATGTTTATATTTGAATAACATAAATAATAAAACATAAACATAACATAAATCTAAAATTCTGAATATAAAATCTAAAATCTAATTTATTTAAATTACTTACCTTGGCCGAAGGGCCTTCACCAATCTGATTTCCAGGTTCCAATTTTGATGCACGAAGAGAGAGAGAAGGAAAGTCCGCGACTCGAAGAGAGAGAGAGAGAAAGAGAGAGAAGGGGGAAAAGATCACTAGAGTCTCAACCTGGAGAAGAAAAGGGGGGAGAAGAAGAGAGAGAAAGAGATATAGGGAAGAGAAGGCGGAGAAGAAGAGAAAGAAACAGATATGGGGAAGAGAATGGGTGAGAAGAAGAGAGAGAAAGAGATCGGGGGAAGAGATTCGAGGATGGGGGGGAAGAAGATTAAAGCCAATAAGAAGAGGAGGAAGAAGATGTACCTGGAGGTCCAGGAGCTAGAGTTTGGACTCTAGAGTGGATGGCTGATCTGGCGTGGTAGTCAACTACAATCTGAAGATGTACCGTAAGTCTTCTACCTCTGCCTTCTTCCTCTTTCTGTAGTTTCTTCCCAGATTTGATGGCTTTTTCAAAAATGTTTTGCTTAGGTGTGTTAGATTCTCTGTCTAGATTCCCTCTGTCTTCTATCTCTTTTTCTCCTCTCAAAATCTTAATCAATTCACAGGCTTTCTGTTTTTATAGTAGAGCTGCACACCCTTTGTCAATTTTTTTGACACATTAGCTTGTTTCCACCAACACTGAGATGTTTCGTACGAAACACAATGAAACATCTTGGTTTCGTTTGCATCCTTGAAATTTTGTAATTCCTTCGTTGTTTCACTTCAGTGGCTGGGGAAACTGAAATGCTTCAGCTGTTTCGTTGGAAACAAAACGAAATTTTGATCCTTGGCCCTCTGTATGACCTTTAAGGTTACTAATGTGCAGCCTAGCTCCGATGTTGGCCTAAAAAGCTCTATGTGTGACCTTTAAGGTTACTAATGCAGAGCCTACCTCTGATGTAAAGACATAACACACTTATGTTTTAGAACGAGAAATATAATTTGTTCAAATGCTTCATGACAAGCTATGTATGTTTCCACATGTACTAATGTCACGGTGTATCTTTCCTTTTTATGATATCATAATATGCCTTAGAGTACCATGTCATGGTATGCTTATAACAAGCTACGTTATGCCTTACGAGATCATGCTACGATTTGCGTGTCGCTCCTATGATACTATGTTCAAAATGTTATAACATTTCATTATGAAAGCTTACGGTACAATGTTCTGTTGCATCTCTCTCTTTTATGACACCATGATTTGATACGATATAACGTTTCAATACGATGCTTATGCTATCTATGTTTTCAAATCTGCACTTTATACATTTTCGAGAACAACAATACTTGATATGTCTAATGTTATACGACAAGCTAAGATATACTCTTACAAGTTTATAATATGTTATACTCATGACAAACTATGTCATGCTCTATGAGATCACGCTACGACATGCCTCTCTTTTTTATGACATTATATTTTGAAAATGATAAAATATTTTAATATGAAAGCCTATGCCACATGTGTTTTCAAGCTTATGCTTATACGTTTTTAAGTTCATGCCATAGATGCATAAATGTTCATCTATTATCATATACATTAAATGGAAATATTAGTCCATAGTATTTTTTTAATATCCCGAGCCTCTATTTATTTATATTAATGTGAATTTCTAGTGTTTGCATTGTTTAATATTGGTTATTGCATATTTTGGATAAAAAATAACCAATAAGAGTTTATATTGTAACTTAAACTCATGGAGTGAGACACATGGGATTATTTCCCATATATATCATCCTTATACACCTATGTGTACACACACACACAAAAACACACTCCCCACACAACTGGTTGAGGGAGAGAAGAGAGGGAAAAGAGGAGAAGAGAAAGAGGAAAGGGAAGATTGAAGGAAGAGGAAGTTTGGAGAGCCTCAACCCAAGCCAAGAGAAGCCATTGAAGGACTTAGGCAAGCTTAAAGAAAGGTAAGGTTTCATCTCTTTCTATAATTGTATATGTGTATGTATTTATCTTAGTGGGTTGTGTTGTTAGGTTGTTATAGGTGACTCCTTTGAGTCCTTTTTGGCTAGATTTTGAAGCTTCATAAGCTTAAATTAAGGGTTTGAGGTGAGGGTTTGTAAAATCTCTAAATTTGTACATGATGGGTTTGAGATTTCAAACTCTAGATCCCTTCGATTTACTTGTTTAAAGTATTTCATTTTGAGATATTGTAGTCTTCTTGGGTCAATCTTTGAATCCTAGAAGTACTGCTAGAGTTGGGGATGATTTGGATTTGAAAATCTAGGGCTTAGAACCCATTTTCGAACCAAAATGTGCAGAGGTTAGGAGTGGCCACGGGCCATTCGGGCGGGTTGTTGAAAACAGAATTTGGGATGGCTACGGGCTGTTCGGACGGGCGGGCTGTTCGGACGAGTTGTTGACAGCAGAATTTGGGATGGCTAGGAGCCATTCGGACGGGTTGCTGACAGATCCGACACTGTTTAGTAAAACGAGCATAACTTGCTTTAGAAAACTCATATTGATGCACCGTTTAAAGTATTGGAAAGTAGACTCATAGACCTTTATACCCATATAAAGTTTATACTTTAATTCCTTATAGATTAGGAGATTTTGAATTTTGAAGTTGCCCAAAATTTCTGCCAATAACATTGTTCTTTAGAATTTTAGTCCATTTTTCATAGGACATAACTTCTTCATTCGAAATGTATTTTCGACCCATGACCTATCAAATTAAAGGTCTTTAAGCCTATTTTTAAATGAAATTAACCTTGAATGTAATCTCACTTTTTTTATGAGAATGAGATGCATTGAATGAACCGGTGTTGAGAGACCAATGTTTCAGATCTCAACTTTTATGTTCTTGCTTTGCATTAGGGTCTTGTGTTTCATGTCTCTATGGACTATATGTGTAGGAGTGCCCTTGTTTAGCACCTTTCACGAGGATTAAGGTGAGTAACGATATGCCATGAGTAAAACTCTATTATTTTTCTAATGTTTTAAGTTCACCTCCATATCATGCAATACTTTCCATATGTTTTCAATGCATTAATGTTATGTTTAATTACAAATGTCATACTTTTAAATGCATGCATGTTATACTCATGTATGACTTAAGCCTCACGGACTACAATGTTTAAATGAAAGAGATGCTAAGTTTCCAATGTATGGTGCCAACTCGGGTCTTCTTGTGGTAAGATCATAATCTAGCCCCATAGTTATACGATAGGGAACGTGAAATAGCCTATCTATGTTAGGAGACGTCCCTGGCCTAAAGAGCCTTAGCGTGACCTATAAAGTTACTGTGGAGCCTAGCTCATATATCGGGTTATAGCACACTTATGATTTAGAACAAGAACCAAGATATGTTTAAACGCTTATGATGAGTTATATATGTCGCATCTCTCTTCTATGATATTATGGTTTGAAACGGCAGAATGTTTCAATACAATGCTCACGCTCTACATGCATAACATTTATCCATTGATTTATATGTTAGTTATAACTGTTAGTCCATGGTAATTTTATGCTAATGCATCATTGTTATTCACTAAGCATTAGCTTACGTTTTCTCAATGTTTTCAAGTAGCCAATCCGAGAGGCCATAGAGCGAGGCCATATGTGGATTTTGAGCTACAACCCACGGGCCTATGTTTTGAAATGTGTTTGAAGGCTGGATCCCAATGTTTTTTAATGGTATGAATATTATAACCTTGGCGAGCCTCAATTAGGCCCATATGTATGTTATGTTTTGGATTAGGCACAACTCTATTATGTATGACACAAATTATGTTTTAAGTTATCAAAAATTCTATTTCTGCAATTATGCATCATTCTAAATGATTATGCACAGGTGATCAACCAGTTTATGTAATGCGGCCTTGGATAGCATTGCTACTAGCCAATCATGTACTCTAAATCCGTATAGATCGGGTTATGAGGCATGACAATTTTATGCTCATGTATCATTGTTATTCACTAAGTATTAGCTTACGTTTTCTAAAAATATTTTTAGGTAGCCAAACTGGGAGGCCTTAGAGGGAGGCCCATTATGTGGATATTTGGACTGTGGCCTACGGGCCTATGATATGTAATGTGTATATGGATTGGACCCTAATGTTTTGTAATATTATAATGCTATAACTGTGGTGGCCTTCGATAGGCCTATTTTATGGCATGTTTATGTTTTGGATATTAGGGACGGCTCTGCCATGTATAACACATGTTTTGTTTTACATTTACAAAATTTCATTTTCGCAATTATGTATCATTTTAAATGATCATGCACATGTGTTTAACTGGATTATGAGATGCGGCCTTGGGTAGCTAAGCGACTAGTCAGTCATGCACCCTAAATCTGCATACGCCAAGTTACAAGGCGTGACACACACGGCTTTAAAACACGTACCAAGTAAATGCAAGTGTCTACATAAACAGCACTTCACTTCAATTTCACTAGGAAATGTAGGACTCAACTCATAGCACCACCTCACCCCACTTAAAGAGGTCTTTTTGGTCTTGGGCATCATAGTACAACGCGTTTTAAAGCCATGCGGGCTGAGACCTAAAGCAAACAATTTTGTATTATATAGGTATTGGGTTGTGACGAAATTGTATCAGAGAGTCACAACCCAAGATCCACATGGTACAATATTGTCCGCTTTGGGCCTTGGCTCGCATGACTTTAAAACCTGCATTGTAACAAGTAGATGCAAGTGTCTACATATATGACACTTCACTTCAGCTTCACCAAGCGATATGGGACTCAATTCATGGCACCACCTTACCTGCAACCCCTCATTTCACCCCACTTAAGAGGTCTTTCAAAAGGTCTTTTTGGTCTTGGACGTCATAATCTACCCCCTCCTTTGGGGCCACGCATCCTCGAGTGGGATCGAGTCCGCATACTTAAAGCTGATCTAGGCTCTGATGCCATTCTGTCACGACTCAGGATCCACATTGTATAATATTATCCTCTTTGGACCTTGGACCGCACGACTTTAAAATGCATTGTACTAAGTAGATGCAAGTGCCTATATATATGGCACTTCACTTCAACTTCACCAGGCATGTGGAACTTAACTCGTAGCACCACCTTACCCATAATCCGTCACTTCACCCCACTTATGAGGTCTTTCTAGTCTTGGACGTCAAACTTCTTGGACACCCCATTTAATTTTTACAAACAATAAATATTTCTACTTTCAACTCAAAGTATCAGCATGTAAAACTTTCTCTCCTTGTCATCAGTCATAGCTGATAGCTTCATTCAATGCTAAAGCTAATATGGATGGAACGATATATAGGTTTCTTTGAAATAAACACAAGAACAATTAACAGCAACTCAGGTTGAAAGTTTGGTGAACTTAATTAAATTTGTAAAAGTGGGTCTAAATGTGAAATATATCAAGATCAATTTCACTAGGCATGATGATGGGATTTACATGTATAGCTTTAGAAATTATCCGTTACATTTTGTCATAGAAAATGTGTGAATTGATTCAATGGACATTGGCAATATTTAATGTGCAAAAGAAATCTTCTCATTTGGAGGGGCTTATACTAAAACTTCAAACGGTGTCTATACTATATCAGATTAGCAGCGTTAACCTATTCAACAAATAAGCCAAAGCTTGCTATTATTTCATACAGAGAGATAACTACAAGAAACTCCTCATCACATCGCTCCAACTCCTTGTATCACGTACTTGTCTAGATATGGATTTAAAAAGAAACACATCCATTTATATGGTTTGAGTTGTGTCAAAAGGAACATAGTGTTGTTAGATGGTCTACAAGATAACATGCTATAGGATCACTTACTATTTCTCTAGGAATTTCACCTCTTCTAGATCAATCATAATACTATAAGAAAAGTCCTCTGGGATCATTAACAGATTGAGAGAGAATTTATATAAAACCAACAACATATATTACAAATCACTAATCAAGAATATGAACAATAATCTCAAGAACAACAATGCAAACAAATTTTTCAATAAGGAAAAACATATTACCTTCACTTTGATTCAAAGGTCCATGCCAAGCCACTTATCCTATTTAAGAATTTAAAGTTAAAAATCAAAGATGAATAATTCTAAAGAAATAAAAAGGCAATAATCAACATATTAAAATACAAAAAAAAAAATAAAGTCATTAAGTATACAATTACTGATGATACCAAGTGTCACGCCCTAGATCCGGCCTATATGGATTTAGGGTGTATGACCAGCCAGTAGCTTGGCTACCCAAGGCCGCATTTCCTAACCTAGTTGAACATCCGTGCATTTATCTTTAAAGGATACATAATTGCAGAATTAAAACTTTTATAAACGTAAAGTAAAACGTGTGTTATACGTAGCAGAGCGGTGCCTAATTTCCAAAACATAAACATTTCATAAGATGGGCCTGTCAAAGACCACCACAGTTATAACATTATAATGTTACAAAACATGAGGGTCTAATCCCTATATCAGTACATAATATAAGGCCCTTGAGCCGCAGTTCAAATATCCACATAATGGGCCTCCCTCAAGGCCTCCCAGTTTCGTCAGCTGAAAATATTTTTAGAAAACTTAAGCTAATACTTAGTAAATAACAATAATGCATGAGCATAAAATACTATGCACTAACATTTATATTTCATGTACGTGGTAATAGGGGTACCTTTATGCATATGTGAGATGAACTTAGAGACATAAGTGAAATCTTAAAATCACATGAGGCATAGGCTTTTGTATTAAAACATTTCATCATTTCTAAAACATAATGTTAAATAAGAGAGGTAGGCATGTTGCAACAAAAATTATTTAAGCATGACAAGACTTATCATGGGCATAATGCATCATATCTGGTAAGCGTACAACTTAGCTCGCCACATAATATCAGGCACATCAAGTGTTATTCTTAGTAACTTATAAAGCATGGCTTTGGAAACATAGATAACATAAGTATCATATTGAAATACTATAACACTACGAACAAAGCATCATAGGAGTGAGACTTAACGCATAACATGATTTCGTAAGGCTTAACATGACTGTCATAAGTATGTCATGGCATGATTTTGTAAGGGCATATCATAATATCGTAGAAAGGAGAGATATATCGGGGTATTAGTACTTATCGAAACATACGTAATTTGTCGTGAAGCATTGAACAAATCATATTTCTCATTCCAAAGTATAAGTATGTTATGTCTCTATACCAGAGCTAGGCTCCGCACTAGTCACCTTAAAGGTCATATATAGGGCTCTTTAGGCTAAAATCTTAACTGTGTACAATATTGCCCGCTTTGGCGCTTCATGTCACGCATGTGTCTACCTCACGGTTTTAAACGCATTGCGACGGTAACACTTCACCTTGCCTACTCCCTTGGGAGCACTTGAGCTATCCGAGTAGGTAGCACAATTCTGTCCGTTCTGGCTCGCACCTGCCTACCCCCTTTCGGGCGCTTGGTCTCAGCCGCACGGTACACATAAGGCTCTTTAGGTCAACACTAAATTGTTTGCTCTAGCTCGCACTTGCCTACCCCCTTTTTGGGAGCTTGGTCTTAGCCGCACGATACACATAAGGCTCTTTAGGCTAACATTAGATTGTCCACTCTGGCTCGCACCTGCCTACCCCCTTTCTGGGCGCTTGGTCTCTGCTGCACGGTATATATAAGGCTCTTTAGGCCAACATTAGATTGTCCGCTCTGGCACGCACCTGCCTACCCCGTTTTCGAGCGCTTGGTCTCAGCCGCACGATACACATAAGGCTCTTTAGGCCAACATTAGATTGTCCGCTTTGGCTTGCACCTGCCAACTCCCTTTCTGAGCACTTAGTCTCAGCCGCACGGTACATATAAGGCTCTTTAGACCAACATTAAGAGCTAGACTCAGTTATAGTAACCATAAAAGTCACACATAGGTTTTTAAGCCAAGAGACGTCTCTCAACATGGAGATAGATTATTTCGTGTCCCCTACCGTAGGACCATCGTTGCTAGTTTAGGGTCTTGCCACAAAAAATCTTACATGTCGATAGTTTATTTCGCATCCCCTATCCTAGGACTATCGAGCTAGATTAAAACCTCACCACGAAAAGACCTTGAGTTAGAGTCGTATGTTAGGAATCTTACATCTACTTTATGTGAACATCCTAGTTCATATCGTAAGTAAGGTTCGTATGTAATTCAAACCATGACATTTATACTTGAACATAATCATTGATGCATTGAAACGCATAGAACACATTCATGATATAGAAGTGAGCTTAAAACATTTAGAAAATAATAGAGTTTTACTCATGGCATATCGTTACTCACCTCTCTCCAATTGAACGGGTGGTAAACAAGGCGTTCCTACACAGAATGCACATAGAAGTATAGAAACATCAATACAAGACTCCAAGGTAAAGCAATAACAAGTAAACCGATACTAAGCACATAAGTGCCTCAACTCCGACTCACCAACACCTCACTCTCACCATGGAAGCGCGAGACTAACTCTAGGGTAAGGCCCCAACGTAAAATGAGAACATAAGGTTGAGAGTGAAGTATGAAACCCGAAACATCGATCCTTTTGTCGCGTCCCAACCACTCCGAACAAAGGATTCACACACAAGGCTAGTTCCATATGGAAGTAGGCTTCAAGGCCTTTAATTTGGTAGGTCATGGCTTAAAAACACATTTCGGGTGAAGAAGTTAGGTCTCACGAAAAATGGGGTAACACTTTGGAAAAACAAAATTTTCGGTATAGTTTTAGGTCAACTTTAAAATCTCATATCTCCCAATCTATAATGAATTAGATTACCCACTTTATATGGATACAAAGATCTATGAGTTTATTTTCCAATGCTTCAAACGGTGCATCATTCCGAGTTTTCTAGAGAAATTTATGCCCATTTTACTAAATAGTGTCGGAGCAGTCAGACACTAGCGTTAGCAAGAGCATCCTAATAACCCGAGGCTGACATTTCCCAAAAATACCATCGTCAGGACACAAAATGTTGTGTCCTGACAACCTGTGCCTACTCTAAGCTACAAAATTGATCGTCAGGATGCTAATATGCATCGTCCTAACAATCCCTACATATTTTGTTCAAGATAATGGGTTCTCCAAGTCTTAGATTTCCAACCCAAACCACCCTAAACTCTACCAAACTTTACCAATGGTTCTAGGATTCAAAGATTGACCCAAGAAGACTACAATACCTTAAAATGAAGCTAAACCAACAAGTAAATCAAAGGGATCTAGGATTTTAGGAATCCAAGCCCTAATTTGCATAAATTGGGGATTTCAATCCCAAACTCTCAAATCTTCCAATGGGGCTTACAATATTCTAGGTTTAGACAATTTAGGACTCAAGGAAGTTCCCTAAGACAACCCAACAAAATAGATAAAACACATATATAATTTTGTAGAGAGATGAAATCTTACCTTTCTTCAAGCTTGCCCAAGTCCTCCAATGGCTCCTCTTGGCTTGGGCGGAGGCTCTCCAAGCTTTCTCTTCCTTCAATCTTCCCACTTATCTTCTCCTCTTCTCCTCTTCTCTCTCTCTCTCTCTCTCTCTCTCTCTCCCTCTTACGGTTAGGTGTGTGTGTGTATGTGTGTGTGTGTGTTTTGTGTTATAGGAAGACACACATGGGAAATAATCCTATGTGTCTCATACCTCTGACATAAGTTACAACCCAAGTTCTCATTAGTCATTTTTGACCCAAAAGATGAAGTAATTAATATTAAATATCACATCCACTAGAAATTCACATTAATATAAATAAATAGGGGTTTGGGATATTATACTAAGATATTAGAGTTTCCAATACAAACAAGATGAACACAAGATTCCTAGATAAAACCAATGAAAAATTGTATCCAATCACAGTGAGAATTCAAAAAACTGCACATAAAGAAAAAGCGAATACAAAGCATGCATATACCATGAAACTATATGAAACCGAACTTCAGTGGAATACTACTGAAATCGCCACAACAAGAATAGAGAATTGATAAAGAAAGTAAATTGTTAATTAAAACAATATTGAAAAAGTTCTCAAACAAAAGAGCCACAATAAAACATAAGGCAAATTATATCTACCTCCCTTGAGGTTTGAGACTATTACAACCCACCCTCTGAAGTTCTAGAAATTACATCCCCCTCCCTTGAGCTTTGAGGTGAGTTATATTTATATCCAGATATTAAATTTTTTAACAGAATATATGTGATGTCAGCAAAAAAAACAGGTTCATTACCTAAATTGTGCCTAATATGCATGAAATGACAAATAAATTTTTTTTTTTTGCTTATGACATGACAAATAGATCCTACATACTATAAAAAAATCCAACACACGTGGGGGAAAAAGATTTAACATTTGGGGAAAAAAAACAAACATTTTAAAAATTAACATACAAATTAATTTTAGAACAAAATAAAAATTCTATTTATGTCATTTCACACACATTAGGGGAAATTTAAGTAATAAACCTTTTTTTTTTTTTGCTGAAATCACATATATTCTGTTAAAAGATTTAACATTTGGAAAAAAATGCAACTCACCTCAAACCTCAAGGAAGGAGAATGTAATTTCTAAAACCTCAAGGGTGGATTGTAATAGTCTCAAACCTCAAGGGAGATAAATGTAATTTGCCCTAAAACATATACCTCACAACAAATAAAGTAAATTACTCTCATTCAACCACATTATTTTGGTGATAAATTCTCTATAAATTTTCTAGTTATATTGGCTTAACCATCAATAATATATGAAAGGTCTTCCTTTAGGGTACATAATAAGTATGATTTGTCTAGTTGTGCAAATTGTGGGCCCACACTTTTTCACAATTTCATAAGTTTTTGTACAATTAGACAAAGCATGCTTAATATGTTAGCATTTAACATATCTGAAAAGTCATATAAAATTTTTGTACAAAATGATGTGAGCAAACCAATTAAATAAGAAATGCCACATGTTTATTAGTTCTACACAATAGCAGTACTCTGTGCAAGCCAACTAAATATGAGGCATTTCAACAATACACCATGCAGTACTCCATAAGTTTTTACCAGCTCACAACAACTGACACAGCTCAAGGAATCAACAAAAAAATGCAATAATCCCGAACACATGCATAAGAAAACTCCATATCACCTGAACATCATGTGGCATTTACAGACAATGCAAATGCACCACCAACACGCACCTGAATGTTTCAGAATACCAATGCAACTTTTCTGAGACATGAAGGCAAACCAAAAAATGGGACATAGAGTAAATTCACAGCTCTACAGCAACATGATTAGCTAATCACATGGAGTATGCAGAAAGGATCAAAATTCAGCAAAAACACATGAGAACAGCTTCATTGCCTGCAACAAAATAAGTTGCAAACTGCATAAAAGCATTGAAAATTTTTGTAGCTTGGGAAATAAAATCTTGTAGTACTTGAGAAATAAAAGAAATTGTCCTGTGCAAAAATATGCATAGGAGGCTAGCACAGGATAAATAATGATACCAAAACATTGAAAATTTTGTAGTTTAGGAAATCCAGGACAGCAAGAGTTGGACCCCCATTCCCAATTCAAGTTCCTCCAACTTTCCCCTTAGAACTACATCTACCTGTAACGTGCAGAAAACAATGAAATTGGCTAAGGGCCATTAGCAAAACCATGAAGCCGGAAAATGGGTTGGGGGAAGTAGAATTAATTAAATTGAGAAGAAGATAAATGGCTAGAATGAGTGTGTCCTGAACAGCAGAAGAAATGAATGGCATCCCTGCACTCCCATCCACTTGAAACTAAGATAAGAAAGACAAACACAAACACCACAAAGTACTGGTATCAGTAGCATCAAAGAGGAATATTATATGTATCAAAACACTTCTCGTCAATTCACCAAAACGCTAGACTACAAGGATCAGGCAAATTTCTGGTAACAAGGAAAGCACTGTTCCATTAACAAATTTCTGGTAAGTGTTAGATGTGATCTCTGCATATGAACTACACCACAAATAATGCCAGAGCGAGACTACTCTACTTAGCAAAGGAAAACAGGTAACAAGTGCCATAAGAAAGTAAAGCCTTCAACTCCCAAAGTCATAGCAACGTATACAAAGCCTACAGCAACACCAAACCATCAGCACTAGAGAAAACACCTCTATAAAATGTCCAAGCAAACCAGCGGCAATCTGCTAGATCCTACATCACATTCCTATCATCAGAAAGTACATCCACAGACTTTAAGAACAAAGTAGAAAATGACATTGGTATTACCGAAAATATGATTAGCTTAAGTTGTTGAAGAGCACACTGCCATGGCAATCAAACTATGACAAGTTATTTCTTTGGAAGCAAAGGACAAAAGATGCAAAGAGATGGCATCGTGAGAGTGATTTTAGAAGCAAAATCACATATACCGTTTATCCAAAATTAAATACAAACAAGAATCTAACCAAACAAGAAAAAGATGCATCAAATACCCAAAAAAAAAAGGGAAAAAACACAAAAAAACTGTAAAACCAATATAACGACATATGTATCCACAACACAAAATCAGAAGAAAATTTTATTTAAAAAAATTTAGATTTACTGGTCCTTTTTGTCTCTGCCTTCGGTCTACCTCCTTTCATTGCCCTAACCTGCAAAGGAAACAAACAAAATCAGTGAGAATTGTTTAGAGACCGACAATGAGAACATAGAACTCTGAGAGTCATAGTGAGAGAGAGAACAAAAATTGTACAAAAACAAACATACCTTGAGCTTTTGAGGATTAAATAGTTACGATGATTGAGAACTCAGATGGAGTTCGGGTTTTGGAAGAACAAACAAAACAAGAAAAACTTAAGAATATAGATAAATACTGTAGCAAATGACAATCATAACAATTTAATGGAGCAAAATTTAGGAGATATAAAATCAGATCTGGAATCATACAAACCTTTATATAAAAAGCCCATGTTTTTAAGAAATCTCCTTATCTTCACAAGGCAACTGCTTCAAAAGAAAATAAAGATTCTAAGAAGAAGACCACAAAATCTAAAACAATACAACAAACAATATACCATTGTGGCTACACGGGCCACCTCCCATAGGGTGTAAAATGCCGTCACATCAAACATTGCGACAGAGGAATTATCTGCTCACGTACTCTCAACAGTCAAGCACGTGCAAAGTGGGGCTAATTTAAGTACATGGATCACAACCCATATGGCTAGACATGTCACCTCCAATAATCGTCTCAAAGGATCCTATGAGATTCAAAGATCCTCCATCACCTTTGGGCGCACCTCGTCCTCATGGATGCTTAGGACACATTGTTTAGCCACCCCAATCCTTAGGTCTTGAGCAGAACCTAAGGATCCACCAAGTACAAGTCATGACTAGCCATGGTGCTCTGTACAAGACCAACCAAGGCTAGGATCTCCTTGACCTACCAATGAGAAAGAGATCCTCCAAGATGCTCCAGCAATGTCAGTAAACCACAAAGGTATTTAAGGGCAAGGATCAACACTGCACCCAGGATCCCACCTAGCTTAGTAGATCCCGAACACAACGTTGCCCACCTGAGGCTGGGAGGGACAAGCCATCACCCCATCATAGGTTAGCTCTCCCTCTCACACCCCTTCGCCTACATAAAGGGATGCCCTCCTTCCCTTCAACGAAGAGAACACAAGGCATAGAGTCCATCAGCCCAACAAGGTCTTCTTGGTTCACTGTTCCTCACTCCCTTGGGTTGCCATTGATCCTCTTCTTTCTGCTTGGTTCGGTAATCATTGCATGATTATCATACTTTTCAGATTGTACACATACACCTACGACCCCCAAGGTCTTTTGCTCTTTGCTTAGTTTAGTAATCATTAAATGACAGTCATACTTCCCAGATGGCACACTTACACCCACAACTCCCAAGGCCGCCCACAAACATTAAGTAGGAAAACAAACAAACAAGTACAAAACAAACCAAAATTAAACACCAAAAGTAAACATAGCTTGAGCTTTTGAAGATTGAATAGTCACGATGACTGAGAACTCAGATGGAAATAGGGTTTTGGAAGAAGAAACAAAACAAGAGAAATTGAGAAAATAGGGTTTTGGAAGAAGAAACAAAACAAGAGAAATTGAAGAATATAGATAGACAGTGTAGCAAATGCTAATCATAACAATTTAATGGAGTAAGATTTAGGAGATATAAAATTAAAACTAAAATCAAACAAACTTGTACATAGAAAGCCCATGTTATCAAGAAATTTTCCTACTTTCATAAAGCAACTTCTTCCAAAGAAAATAAAGCTTCAAAGAAGAAGATCACAAAATCTAAGTCAAATACAATAATCAATATACCATTAACTGGGAAAAAAACCAAACAAGTAAGAAACAAGCCAAAATTAAACACCAAACCAAAACTTAAAACAAGACAACCAGAATATAGCAATAATTAAGTAAAAAGTGAAAAAACAAAATTAAGAATGAAAACAACATCAAAACACAAATCAAACAAACCTGTACATAAAAAGAAGCTCCTATATTCGCTAAGCAACTTCTTGCAAAGAAAACTAAAAAAGAAGCTCCTAAAAAAGTAGAGAGAGCAACCCCCTTCGCTGTGTGTGTTTGTACCAAAACCTCTTCACATAACTTCTGTTAAATAAAGAATTCCAAGTAGTTCACTTCAACCCGGGTCTTCTTCCCAAGTGAAGGTCTTGGGTTCGAACTTTAAAACTTCCCCTGGGTCTAGTTTGGTGGGGTAGGGACAAAACCTTGTTATTTTGAACAAGAAGGAAAGGTGTATTAATATTCACAATGAGAATACCCTACAGGGGTTTTGCAAGTGTCAAACCCACCAAACACGCCAAGAGGACTAGTCTAACCAGAGGATCTTATCTACTCCACAACGGAAGGCTCACAACTGATGTGGGACAAATAGTGATAACACTTTTTTTTCCCCTTCTTTTGAACAAGATGGAAAGGTGTATTCCAATAATTTGCATATTTTTTTGTTTTTTGACATTAGTGTTATAAACCCAAAAAAGGCAGAGATTCATGAATCTGTTTAATGCTGGCTTAATAACTAAAAGTATTATAATAAAAACAAAGGTGAGAAAGCACAAAATCAAACCTTATACTAGTGAACAGCTCTGATTTCTAAGCAAACCACTCAGAGATATCACGAACTATTCGGACATCATCCTTCAAGTAGTCAATAAAATGATCTGCATAAAAAATGTCTTCAAATTTCCTGCAGATATTGTATAGAATTAGATTTAAAAGCAGGCATTAGAATATCTGATATAAACTTGTCACAGGCAAAACCTAGTGACATACAAGATCTCTGCCAATTGAAGTCAAAAAGAACTTGATAGTTTCTCCAAAACAATATGGGTTTAGCTCTCAAAATTTATTGTTAGACCCCTTCAACACAAGAAATGGTCGACTATAGCATGTTAATTAAGCATTCAGTATGTGGGAAAAGTGATGTTAACCATATGGAGCTGACAGATTCAGAAACAACTTAGGAAAAAAAAAAAAAAGATTAGCAGAGGTCCTAAAACAAAAAAACAAAGTGAATTGATTGTTCTTCGGATGCATTGTGTGCAGGAATTCAAAAGTTGGTAGAAGTGAGTCCAAGTGGTTCCTCGTTCATCAAATTGAATTCTGTGGAAAGAATGGTTTTTCTTATCTTGAGAAGTATACTGCATTACGTGGAAGTTACAAAGCTAATGACGGAGCAACAGCTGGTGCGGTGGCATGGCTGTTAAAGAGGATGTTATGGTGATGACAAGGAAGTGATGATAAGGGTCAGTTTAGTATGCTCAAGCTGGTAGCAGTTGTAGAGGTGGTTATGGTAGCAATAACAGTGACAGGGTTGGCATTGACGTAGACCTAGGTCGAGGTAGTGTTTTGACAGTAGCGCAGAAGTTTTTATTACTTTTTTTTTATAGATATAGTACAGCAGTTATATTTAACCAAAAATGATTGGGGATGGAAAAAATACCACCAGTCATCGTGATAAACACTCTTGATTACATACATGCATTTATATCATTGTATCTTATAACAACTACAATACGGTTATATATATAATTACAAGTCAAGATAACTCACGTTTTGGTCTTTCCAGATCTGGTCTTGCTTCAACACTGGCCAAATAAGGATGGCATTCATTATTTTGGCCACGGCAACAGCATTGCATATCTGCATGTAAATACATGCAATTATGATATGAGGTAGAGAAGCTTCTTGTTGGCCAGGAAAATAAATGATCCTGCCAAAATTTCATTAGTTTTTAGGGGAATTTCATTCCAATACACCAGGAGAAACTGCATGGAAACAGTAAATGAAACTAGTACCATGGTATAAAGAAACTGGCTAGCACCATGGCCCACACAGAAGATAGATACAACAATCAAGTGGTCGAGAAAATGAGAATTTTTTTGAGGCAGCACTTCTCAAAACATATACCACTTGTCATGGATGATATTAGCAATTTTTACAACAAACATGAAGCATAAAATAATTACCAGTTTTTATGTACAAATACATAATAAATTGGATTGCCAAACATGCTTATCTGTGAAAAATCTGACTAGACATGCCAAACACATATTACATACAGATAACCCATGTCATATGTGTCCAACACAAGTACTTCTCACATGTAGAGACCTTCATGTAGCATAGATTAGAATTGAATAATAATATTGACCACAATAGCAGTAGACTA
Source organism: Euryodendron excelsum (assembly GCA_033060915.1). Taxonomy (NCBI): domain Eukaryota; kingdom Viridiplantae; phylum Streptophyta; class Magnoliopsida; order Ericales; family Pentaphylacaceae; genus Euryodendron; species Euryodendron excelsum. The sequence goes on from CM065377.1 coordinate 2,319,627, forward strand.
GAGCTTTATTAAGCAAGAGGGAAGGGTGAATTTTGGTCCTCCAGCAAGGCAAGGCACAAGCCTCTCATATTATGCAGATAAGACTTCATTTTATCAACTGCCTTACAAGTTCAATTAGAGGAAAAATGGAAATTGAGAGAAAAGAAAGAATAGATCCTTAGCTAAGTAGAGTTTTAAAGAACAAAAACATACAGCAATTCTTTGCTGGTTTAGACCACCCTTGGCATGTATAAATATATATCCGTTTGTTCCATTCTCAGGTGGAAGATCTGTAGAGAGCTAAAGAAAATTATGAGGGTGACAAAAAATAAACAGCAATAAAGAAACAAGAACTTAGAGCTCATAATGAATCTAATGTTTAACAAATATATATACCTATAAACACAAATCTAAAGAAGATGGTAAAATAAAAATTAACTGAAAGAAGAATATTTTCATATTTTGAATGGAAAAGCCAAGATATTCACAGTACTGACTACTGACGTAAAGCTTACAGTGTTAGGGCTTGAGTTTAAGTTAAACAACACTAGATAAACAAGAAGTATTAATAACAAGATCCAACATCATTTTAGACAAGCTATCCATCATCAAACAAAGATTGATCAATTCACTCAGGAAAAACACAAAGAACTATACATCATGCCACATAGATTACATAACTTCGCTTGCTAGTTGCTAGGTTTCCATTTAACATTTAACATAATATAATCTCAATAGCAAAGCAAGTGTAACTAAGATGAATCCCCCACCCACAAATTAATAAGCATATACCTATTGTTGCCTGAAATTGCGCCATTGTGTCGCTCAAAATGGTGGATGCATAAGGATTTTCCCGCAGAGAGAGAGAGAGGCGTTGAACATATATTGGACAAACTGTGTCATAAGAATGCAAAAACCTGTATTGGATAAAAGCATCATTCAAACAAGAAACTGGCACCAATGCAGAAACTTGGGGCAGGTGTGTGCTAAAAATGATCTAAACCCTCACACCTATTTGCACAGAAGAGGTCTCATTTATCAAGCATGCAGTGTACTATTTGAGGTGCTCTATGCTCATTGCCATATATCAATAATGCAAAATACTATTCTTCCAGAAAATGGTACAAAAAACCCCACTAGAATGATATCAACAGTCATTGTGTTGAGTGTTTTGTTTTAAAGTGAATGGCTCTCATCAACCATATTATTTTAGTGATAAATTCTCTATGAATTTTCTCATTATAGCATTACCAATCCATACTATACAAAGAGTCTTGCTTTAGGGCACATAATAAACATGGTTTGTCCAGTTATGCAAATTGTGGGCCGACACTTTTTTACAATTTCTAACATTTTGTACAATTACACAAAGCATGCTTAACATGTATAAAAAGGTAATGCTGCACAACTAGAAAATTCATATAAAATTTTTGTAGAAAATGATGTGTTTTTTAATTATAATAATATCATCGCGCGTCATTCTGTTAGGATGTTGTTAGGATTTTCTGTATAAATTTTCTGGTGGAATAGCATCTTTGTATATGAAATAAGGGTAATGCTACACAACCCAAAAATTTGTACAAAATTCTTGTACATCGTAATGTGGTTGAACGAGAACCTTTCACTTTAAAATAGAACACTTATCATGTGACTTTTTTAATTATATAAATGCCATCACCACATCATTTTGGTAAAATTTTTTGTTTAACTTTTTTGGAAGAATAGCTTCTCCATAAAATAAAGCAAGAAAGTAAAATGGTGATAAACATGCATGCCCATCTCATATCCCCTACCATTGGTAGAAAGGCTACATTACCTCCAAAGGTACTCAATATGATACTGAAATAATTTTTTTCGAGTAATTGGATCCTAGAAACCCCCAGCACAGATGAAAATTTCTATAAATTTAATTATTGTTACATATAGAAGACAATTCAATAATAAAAAAATAAACAGAAAATTTCTCACAATGGCTTAACAAAATTGCAATCAGTGTCTCGGAGTACGAGACACTATGTAAGAGGGACCTGTACAAAAAACACTAATTCAGATATACAGAGACATGTTGACAAACACAACTATACACATTTCCTGTACTTCAGAGAGAGAGAGAGACAAAGAGAGATAACATTGGAAAATCTATACAATCAACACTGGTCCTGTTGGTAAGTTGCAAAAGTAAAATAGGGCAGAGAACCATGAAATGAAATGGTTATATACATGTATGTGTGTGTGTGTATAGAGAGAGAGGCCACTGAGAGTGGTAGAGAACTTTACAGCTAGGCGAAAGCCAGAGTCAAATTAAGAGCTCAAACAAGAGGTAATCAAGTATTCATGGCCACTATATCTCCAGTCCAACCTTCCTGTTTTGACAGGTTGATTAGTGTTTTGTGCTATATCTCTTGTTTGTGTGTGGGTCCTCTCTCCCTTTTGTGTGTGTGTGTGTCATTGCCTCTATTCCAAAAAAAAAAAGTATTCATGACTGCTATAATTTCAGCTAGGGCTACTTGATGACTGCTATAATTTCAGCTAGGGCTACTTGATGACCGCTATAATTTCAAAGTTCAACTGCTCTATTTGAGGTGCCTATTATTGGGAGTTGTACGGATCATGTAAAGGCATCAATTGAAGTAGAAGTAGCTTTGGAAAACAGATTAGCCATAGTCATTACCATCTCTTGAAGACTTCTGCAGATGTGTTCTCTGGTAGTAAGTTGTAATTGCAAGGACTGCAAGCTATCCTGCAATTTCGTTGTTTCCTTCTTATCATGTCAAACTGTAAGTGGCACTGCAGAATTCACAGAGGACCAAAAGCACAGAATATCCAGTTTAAGAAAGTAAATACTGAAGGCCAAAGAACCTCACCTAGAGAGCTCTGCAGCATATGAGTGAGCTTTGAATTCCTGGTTTGAACAAAGGAGCAGAGACAGTAAGAAGATTGTGCATAAAACGTGTGTGTGAGAGAGAGAGATGCTTGTATGAGATGTGGACTGTTTTAGATGCAAGAGCCTAGATAACATCCCCAAGTGCTGAGAGGGATTTATTGAGATTCCTTCAATGTTTCACCTTCAACTTCAATCCTTCCCAAGCGCTCACTTCCAGCCAAGTCTACCAGCCAAAGCTGACTCCTTGTCCCCTGTTCATTAATTAAACTCTCCCCCCTAATAGTCACCTGCAACAAGCTAACAGAAGAGGAGTTTTGGTCATTAGCACAATGAAAGATGTATATAGTTGCCTCATGACATCATCAAATAACATTTATTCATTCAAAACATTCATGGATGATATTAGCAATTTTAACAACAAACATGAAGCATATAATAATTACCAGTTTTTCTGTACAATCACATATTAAATTGGATTGCCAAACATGCTTGTCTGTTAAAAATCTGATTGACATGCCAAACACATGTTCCATACAGATACCCTATGCCATATGCGTCCAACACAAGTACTTCTCACTTGTAGAGAGCTCCATGCAGCATAGATTAGAATTGAATAATAACATTGACCACAATAGCAGTAGACTAAAGCTTTATTAAGCAAGAGGGAGGGGTGAATTTTGGTCCTCCAGCAAGGCAAGGCACAAGCCTCTCATATGAGGCCTAAAAGACTTGATTTTATAAACAACCATACAAGTTCAATTAGAGGAAAAATGAAAATTGAGAGAAAAAGAAAGAATAGATCCTTAGTTAAGTAGAGTTTGAAAGAACAAAAACATACAACAATTCTTTGCTGGTTTAGACCATCCTCAGCGTCTATGAATACATATCCATTTCTTCCATTCTCAGGTGGAAGATCTGCAGGGAGCCAAAGCAAATTATGAGGGCGGAAGCAGGAACTTAGAGCTTATAGGATTCTAATGTTTAACAAGTATATATGCATATAAACAAAAATGTAAAGAAGATGGGAATATCAAAATTAACTGAAAGAAGAATATTTTCGTACATATCCAGCCCACAACTACTGATACTCTAATTGCTTCAAGAATATTGCCACACAACAAACAATGAGACTTCTAATGTTTATGATTGAGACATGAACTATGTCATTTCAACCAAAAACCTAAAATATGAACGGTTGATTTAAGACAGGGATGGTCAAAATTTAGGTTTTCATTATAACTTCTTTTTCCCTTATTTCCAAATCAAAGTATGGCTCAAGGGACTCATTTGGCAATTCATAAGCCTATAGCATTTTATATATTTATGCTGAAAAATGAAAGAATAACAACCCTCAATCTGAGGCATTTCCATATTTGAACGGAAAACCAAGATATTCACAATACTGATTACTGACGTAAAGCTTACAGTGTTAGGGCTTGAGTTGGAAGATAAACAGCACCAGAAAAACAAGAAGCATTACAGACAAGATCCAATATTATTTTAGATAAGCTATCCACAATCAAATAAAGATTGATCAATTCACTCAGGAAAAACACAAACTATACATCATGCCCCATAGATTACGTAACTTCACTTGCTAGTTGCTTGGTTTCCATTTAACATTTAACAAAATATAATCTCAATATACCTATTGTTACCTGAAATTGCACCATTGTGTCACGCAGCACAAGGCTTCCATAAAATGGTGGATGCGTAAGGATTCTCCCGGAATTAGCACAGAGAGAGGGGTAGAGAGAGAGAAGAGTGAGGTGTTGAACATATATTGGATAAACTGTGTCATAGGAATGCAAAAACCTATATTGGATAAAAGCTCCATTCAAACAAGAAATTAGCACCAACGCAGAAACATGAGGCTTGTGCTACAAATGATCTAAAGCCTCACTCCTATTAGCATAGCAGAGGTCTCATTTATCAAGCATGCAGTGTACTATTTCAGTTGCTCTATGCTCGCTGCCATCATCTGGACCCCATGTATTTTTCTTCCCCAAATACAATGATCTCACACACAAACATAAAGCTTACAGTGTTGGGGTATGAGTTGGAAGTTAAACAGCACTAGAAAAACCAGAAGTATTACAGACAAGATCCAACATCATTTTAGATGAGCTATCCACAATCAAATAAAGATTGATCAATTAACTCAAGAAAAACACAGAACTATACATCATGCCACATAGATTATATAACTTCACATGCTAGTTGGTAAGTTTCCATTTAACATTTAACAAAATATATTTTCAATAGCAAAGCAAGTGTAACTAAGATGAATCCACCACCAACAAATTAATAAGCATATACCTATTGTTACCTGAAATTACACTAATGTGTCGCTCGACACAAGGCTTCCATGAAATGGTGGATGCATAAGGATTCTCCCGAAATTAGCAGAGATAGAGGGTGAGAGAGAGAGAGAAGAGTGAGGTGTTGAACATATATTAGATAAACCGTGTCATAGGAATGTAAAAACCTGTATTGGATAAAAGCTCCATTCAAACAAGAAATTAGCACCCATGCAGAAACATGAGGCAGGTGTGTGCTACAGATGATCTAAAGCCTCACTCCTATTAGCATAACAGAGGTCTCCTTTATCAAGCATGCAGTGTACTATTTGAGTTGCTCTATGCTCGCTGCCATCATCTGGACCCCATGATTTTTCTTCCCCAAATCCAACAATCTCACGCACAAACATAAGGCTTACAGTATTAGGGTTTGAGTTGGAAGTTAAACAGCACTAGAAAAACAAGAAGTACTACAGACAAGATCCAACAACATTTTAGATAAGCTATCCACAATCAAATAAAGATTGATCAATTCACTCAAGAAAAACACAAAGAACTATACATCATGCCACATAGATTATATAACTTCACATGCTAGTTGGTAGGTTTCCATTTAACATTTAACAAAATATAATCTCAATAGCAAAGCAAGTGTAACTAAGATGAATCCACCACCAACAAATTAATAAGCATATACCTATTGTTACCTGAAATTACACCATTGTGTCGCTCGATACAGGGCTTCCATGAAATGGTGGATGTGTAAGTATTCCCCCGGAATTAGCAGAGAGATAGAAGAGTGAGGTGTTGAACATATATGGGATAAACTGTATCACAAGAATGCAAAAACTTGTATTGGATAAAAGCTACATTCAAACAAGAAATTAGCGCTAATGCAGAAACATGAAGCAAGTGTGTGCTACAAATGAACTAAAGCGTCACTATTATTGGCATAGCAGAGGTCTCATTTATCAAGCATGCAGTGTACTGTTTGAGGTGCTCTATTCTTCTAGAAAATTTGTACAAAAAATCCAACTAGAGTGATATTAAAAGTAATTATGTTGGGCGTTTTATTTTGAAGTGAATGGCTCTCATCAACCACATTATTCTAGTGATAAATTGTCTAAGAATTTTATCATTATATAGTATTACCAATCAATAACAGATGAAGGGTCTTGCTTTAGGGCCACATAATAAGCATGAATTGTCTAGTTGTGCAAATTGTGGGCCCACACTTTTCACAATTTCGAAAGTTTTTGTACAATTAGACAAAGCATGCTTAACATGTTAGCATTTAACATATATGAAAAGGTAAATGCTAGACAACTAGAATGGACCCAGAGTTTTCTGGGTAAGGCAATCAATCTGCGTCATAATTTGCAAAATTAAACATTCCAGCCATCCAATGAGCTTATTGGAGAGTAAAATTGGTGGTTGTTCTTGGTTCATGGAAAGAAGAAATCTTAACGACCAAAACAAGAAATCAAGGAAAATGCAATTGATCTATAAAATTCAGACGAAATTACCAAAGAACCTTAGATTTATGTTGGCATCCTTGTATTGAGCTATTGAAATCCCATTCAAGATATGATCTTCAACAATTTCATTCATTGTCAGCATTCTCTGCCCCCCATCCCGCTTTTACTCCTCCAGTAAAACATAACCTGCATCACTCCGAAGGCAATTAATGATATTAGAGAAATACAACAATTTTGCAGAAACATAGCATCAAGGCAATGCATGTTATATAATGCACCAAAAGCACTATTTCAAATCAGCATTTCAAAGGATGCACCTTCAGATATGTGTTTAACAGCTTATGGTATATGAAGTGTAATACCAGCTGCTGATGACTCTTTGAATTTGTAAGCAAGACAAGCAACATCTGCAAACATTGCTACCACTGCTCCTGGCAAAATAAAAACATGGCAGTGGTGCGCAGTATAGATTGAAATTAACAGCATGGCAATACCAAGAATAAGAACCTGCTTTGGTACGAGAAACATTGCATGAAGTTACAATGTGTTTAAAAGCAGTTCCAATTAACAGCAATGAAAGATCTACTAATCAAAAAAATATTTCTGGCCTCATATGAGAATGAAAAACTGGAGCATTTCTGCATCACATACAATATAATTGTTGAAGCACACACCTAGGATTCAAGCATATAAAGCGTACTAACAAGCACCCCTATGACTAAGTAGTTTAAACTAATTTCTTGATTAACACTAATTAACCTTCACCTAGATTAATTAATCGAGGTTAATTACAAATAAAATGTGAAAATATAATGCACATTAAACAAAGGCATTTAAGCTTCTTGATTAGGCTAATCCACATGCGATTAAAATAAATAATACTAAATGAAAGGGTTGGATCTCACATTGGTACTTAGAATTTGTTCAACAAAAACTATACATAAATAAAATAAAAACTTTATGAATTCAAGGTTGGTGAGCGATCACAGAAATTCGCCAGAGGGAAAATGTTACTAATTGCTGTTCTTTACTGTATGACTAAAAAGAGTGATTGGTATTTAGAACTTGTTCCAAAGAGTAATCTCTACAGTCAAGTTTAGGTTTAACCATACAAAATGAACTATACATCAACTCAACAAAATCTTCATGAATTCAAGGTTGGTAAGCAATCAATTCAACATCAACCACCCCCCCCCCCCCCCCAACCAATCTCTCTCTGTTTTTCATGATCACCACAAAAAGAAGAAAAGAGTCAACGGCATTAATTTGTAGCTCTGAGAAGAAAAGAAAGTAAATAATGTGTGAAGTGAGCACAAGTGGTACTTTATACCTCTGAACCAGTGTAGCCACCAGCTCCAAGAACACAAATTCGAACAGCCTTTTCAGGCACCTGGGCTTTCGTCTTTGCAAACTGCAGGCTCTGCAGTGTTGGGACCACCGAATCTCGAACATACAGCTTCCTAGTGTTTGAACTTTTCGCTTCCTCCTACAATTCGAATTCATGAATCGGAAATTCACATAATAATTTCCACTATCTCATACACCCAAACTCACTTCACTTCCCCAAGAATTAAATTTTAACCATAATATTAGTCTTAAAAAAAAAATTAAAACCAGCAGACGATCCCAGTCTGTTTGGTTGCTGAGAAAACTGCAGAAAGAAAATAAACAAAGTAAAGCATCCTAGTTCCTTTTTGCACACCGAACTCAAGTTAACAGTAAGTACATTGTATCAGAATGAGTTCAATTGAGTGCTGAGACTATTGGTGGGTTCGAATGTTGATTTCGAACAGCTTCTTTTCCTTCCGTTTTCTCTAAAACCCAACAGAGCTGCAGCAAGCTTACCTTCCGAAAACATCATCAGTCAAAATAAAGGGAACCGCAGGCCCGCAGAGCTCCTTTTCGATGGAGAAACTGTAGAAATCGAAGACCTAGAAAAAAAAAAAAAAAAGGCTTCATGTTAAGGCTTTATATACAGAAATCAGAAACTTTCAGGTGTCGACATACATAGAAATACACACACATGCCTTTGCACATAGGGCATTTACCTTTCAGTAATATGATACATTTGAATCACAACTTATGGATTTCTAAGGAAAGTGTGGGAAATGAGTGGATGACGATTATCTTTTCTCTTTGAGTTCCCGGGAAAGGAACAAAGCATCTTTCAGAGAGCATCAATGGTGAAACCCTACAACTGAAAATTGGAGCTTTCATATCGAATGTTGCCGGTCTCACGGAAGTTCAGGTAGCTGCAACCTAGGGGAAACTGCTGTGTCTTTATTAGCTCCATGCTTGTGAGTAATTTCAATTTTGACAGCCTTTTTTCTTTTGTAAATTTTTTGTCATCATTCTTACTTTTATTGTATTTGATCTACTCTTATTCAGAACTACCATTACACTTCAAATTTGTCCCTTTTATCTGTACAGATTTTCTGTAAGAACAGCATTTTCCTATGTTTAATCATAGATCAGTGTTAGAAGGGCAGAAGCTAATTTTATTTTATTTTTTTGGTTGGATTGAACAAATAAAAAAAAATTCATTTTTTGCATATGCATATTTACCACCAAAATAAATTTGTGCAAGTAGTTTACTTCCCTTCATAAATCCAAGCTCCAAACAGAGCATTATAAAATTTTAAAAAAATATAAAAATTATAACCTTCAATTGCAGTAGAAGCCATCCACTCACCCTATGATTTACCTGGTAGCCTAGGACAACTTTGGGGCTGGTTTTCAAGAGCACTCCATAGAGGGATGAGATTGATCGGAAACATCATGGAGGAGGAGATACACTAGAAGAAAGCCAAGAACAACACATGAATTAGAAAAGAAAAATAATTGAATTACAATGCACTTTAGCAGGAATACAAGCACAACATTACAAGGACCTTATGGTCCTTGTGATTTACTGTGCTTGTATCTATTTACAAGGTGTAGATTGGGAAAGTGCCAAACAGATTCAATGAATATAAATTTTACAAAAAAAATATACAAAGCACCGAATAATCAATCTACAGCATGACCTGCCGAACAAAAGAAATGCTGAAGTCGAATTTGCTTTAACTGCTAGCAAAAGGCTAACTATTTATCTTGGACGACTCCTCTCCCCCAGTTTGAACTGGAAAGGCTAACTACTTATCTTGGACTCTCTCTCTTCTCCCCCCCCCCCCCCCCCCCCCCCCCCCCCCCCAAAAAAAAAAAAAAAAAGAGTTTAAACTGGAAATCAGCTCTACACATCTAAAAAAAAAAGAAATGGAATCTGAAACAATCTATTCGAAGTTTGGCAGTTCTCAGCTGCCCTTGAGCTCAATGGTGAGGATTGTGGCATGAGCTCAGACAGTCTAATTTCTTTGTTGGTAATTCAACTCTGAAAAATAATTAAGAACATCTTAGTCCCAAGCATTTCAGTCATTATCCTGGATGAGGTCACCAACCATTCCCTCCAAAATGTTATAGCCCCAAGCATTTCAGTCATTATCCTGGATGAGGTCACCAATAATAAAGAGGAAAACAGAAAGAAAAAAAAAAGTAAAAAAGAGAGTGTTTTCATTGACCTTAAATTTGATGTCTAGCAACTCTTTTTCCAGTAATTCAGTGAAGGGACTCTGTTCTTAAGCTGCTCAAGTGCTTCTTCGGCCACAGACACTTTCAAATCAGATGTTGGTCTAGTTATACCAGCAGCTTGCAAATTCAATTCAAACAAAAGATAAGCTGACATAAAGAGGGTTTGGTTATTTGGATGAAAAGGGTTCTGGTCTAGGCTTTTCTCATTTCCGAGAGGGAAAAAAATAGCAAAGAATCAACTTTAACAAACCTTTAAAATGCTGGTGCACAAGCCCACTAACTTTTGTGCCAATTGCAGCTTCTCCTCTTCAGTTTCCTGTTGCAGGTTCACGCTTGACTGTTAGGCCTCATCTCTTTCTCCCTCTCTCAACAAACATGTGCAAAAGAAGTGTTTCGCTTAGCTCAAACCATTCCTCTCTCCCCTACGAACCTTCAGTATGTTATTTGACCATTGCTCCTCATTGAAATTGATATAGGCACTTCTCCCGTTAGTCATGCGAAAGTGAGCAAGCTCCTCCTCGATGCATGTAAGAATAGCCTCTTTTTTGTCGCAACTTAATAATAAGGTCTTCATTCTGACTTTTCAACAAATTGTTTTCCTCCTGTTACATTTAATATATAGATCCTGCTGAACATTAGTTCGACGTAAAAAGCAAAACCGATATTCTACTAACATTAGGAAGCCAAGACACCCGGAAAAAGTTTGTCTAAGCCAAGTTCAATTGCTATCTCAAGATTCACTTAAGGCCACCAAGAGAAGTAATTCCAAAAAACGTTGCTCCCGTGGTATCTTGCCTTAATTTTGGCATGATGATGGATCCGCTGCTGGAGGGTTTGCTGGCCAGATAGCTGTTTTAATTCATTTTCGAGTTCCATGATCTTCTTCTTTTGATTTGCATTCTCCATCTATGGAAATCAGAAGCAGATACGCCAAATTAGGAAGAATATACAATACATTTTATGAAGAATAATTTTTACTAAGTTACCAACACAAGAAAACATTAAGACTTCCACCTTGAACATTTTATTTTCAGTTGTAACTGATCTCGCTGATGAAGTTTTTCCAAGGCAACCTGAGCTGCCACCATCTTGGCCTGTTTTCTGTCTATTTCTTGAGCCATCTACAGTAAGACGTCATAGCAGATTAGACATGCTATGAAGACGAAAGTAATTGATGAATCCTCAAATTTGATTTTTGGGGTCAAAGTTGCTTACACTCTCCTCTCCCCAATAAACTCCTTTAGCTGCTGCTTGAGCTTTATTACCTCCTGCTCCTGAGTGAAACACACCATTAAAGGTAACAAAGAACACACACAAAAACTCTCCAATTGAGTTTCAGTGTTACTGAAGCCAACTGTACCTTAACTTGAGCTTCAGCATTATGAACTCGAACCTTCTCTGATATCTTTTGCACTCGCTGAGTATCCAGCAATGACTGACATTTACAAAATAAAAAGATGATCATAATTGTGTAGATGTGGGAAGAGATTCGGTAAGCATTTTTCATCAGCATCACCAACTTAAAACAACATACATAGTCAAATGCATGACAACCTAGGAAAGGATAAATTTTAAGCGGACTTTTGGTTCTTGAAGAACTCTGAGGCGCATAAGATTAAAAATGAAACAATTGAATTGAATGAATGGGATAGAACTTTATAAACTTACTGCACAATTGGTCATATCCAACTTTAGTCCCAACAACTCACGAATTACATCATGGGTCATGATTTCTCTCAGCAGCAGCTAATCTAGCATTCAGCATGAATATCTGGAAATTTACATGAATTAATTAGGGATAATGATGCATACAGTCAATCTCAAAAGAATATGCAGTGACATAATGATTCATCAAGCCTACCTGTTTTAGTCAATTGGCAGCCAAGGCTTCAAGCTCTTCAAAACAAAGTCTTCCAGCAACGAGTTCCTCATCGCTCTGAAAATGTATTTGTCGTACCAAGCCCAATTCAATGCATTTGAAAGGGGAACCAGACCCTAGACTTTGATCCATTTTTCTCTAGTTTGCTTGATGATGAAATTGTTGCATGGGGAGAAGGGCCCTCAGGCTTGACTTGATCAATCATGGCTTCCAATGCCTTGAACTGTTCATGTGTTCATAGTTAACATAGTTGGAAACAATTTAAAAGAAACAAAAAATCCAATCCCATATCAGCTAACTCAAACACTTTTCAGAGGAATATGTTTTAGTATTTTAGCAATTCCAATCCACAAAATACATGGGTTAACCTACCGTTTGCTTGTCCTCGCATGCCTTTGCCTCCACATGCAAATCCAGCTCCATGATATGAGCTTTGCATTGGGCCATCTGTTTAAAAAAACACTCAAATGCTGGAGCCATAACGAGAAACAATGGGGTTTCAAGTTATTTCCAAAAAGAAAAAACCCTCATGATCACAAAGTTACATATAAATGTATGAAAGTAGCGTGGAGAACTTCACCTCAGCATCCCTTGCGTCTATTTCTTTCTCAAGGATTTGCATGCGCTGAAGGGCTTCTTGAAGGTTGTTCTCTTTCACATCAAGATGCCCGCAGAGAAATAAAATATAATTGCTAATTCGTATTTTATTTTAGCAGAAAAGGTAATAGGTCTTTAGCACCATCAGAGATGAAGGCCCTACATGCATTGACATGAACAGAGGAGTGCCTTGAGGAGGAGCCAGGGGTATAGGAGGATGAAGTGGCTATCCCAGCAACAAAAAGAGCAACAGCAATAAGCAAAAATACACTAAATTCCCAAAAATTAGCACATAAGTAGTTCTAGAAGACAAGAACCGGAGCTAATACTTAATTATCCACCCCATCCATTAAGGCCTCGTTTTTCTCCTGTATAGTATAAGGGGGTATAAGAGAGTTGTAATAATACTTGGGACATTTACTCCCAGGAGAAGGTTACTGAGGGTATTATACACACCCTAATACCAACCATTAACATGTTTCGATTGACCAGATATTCGTTTTTTTTTTTTTTTTTGGGGGGGGGTCAGGTCAGGGTTACAAGGACCTGCAATACTATCCCATGTTTGGATTGACATGGTATTACTGGTGCAAAAACTATAGATTTCCAGTAATGCCCTTATTTTACCAAGCATTATCCCTTGCCCTGCCCCTCCCCTATTTTCCAGATATATGTCCACACTCCATTCACAACCACTTTCAACCTGCTTTATTTTTAAATTTGTATAGAAAGATTTCAACCACAACTAGCAAAATGGTAACTCAATTGCATACACACCAACATTGCAGCAACCATCTACCCATTACTACATTTTACAGGAAGAAATAAAAACAAAATAGGCATCATACAATATCTGAAGAACAAATGAATGAAAATAAATTGTCCAAGTGCTGCTTCCAACATAGGTCCATGGCCACAGGTGCGTAGTAATACGAACGAGCACCCACATTACAAAAAAAAAACACTGCCACCAACACATAAATATATTCGTGTGAGTAAATATGTTAATAATCGAGGCTCAGATTTGTATTTTGTCAGACAAATAGGACACCGCCATGGCTGCAACCACGGTTGCCATGAGAGAGAAAGACATCTACGATGAGAAGCAATCCCTCATAGACCCTCCGAGTTGCCCCGCCAAGATACGCCTACCCTCAAATGACTGATTTTCATCTATAACATCTTCATAGCCTTACTCAATGTAGGTTCACATATAATTTACAGTGTTTGTAAGTGCCACTGCCATAATGACATAAACCCCAACCAGCAGGTCATCCAAACCTCCCATTACCAGTGCAGCATGTCTAACCATTAGCACAATCTGTATCAAAAAATTACAAAACAAACAAATACAGCAGCAAAAAAATACCAAAGAAGATATCATATCACATAATAAAGTTGTGTAAAGTACCTAAATAATTAAGATGTAAAGATAGACAAACAAGAAGCACGACCATAATCGCAGTAGACATGCAGCAACCAAAGAAGCATCAGCACCAAAATGTTAAACTAAAATGGGCAAGGCATAACTTAGTTCTCACACCCCCGTGGATATCCAACCCATAAATAGGCAAACTATCATGGACAAAGCAGCCCCTAATAAAAATATAAGTATTTTCTCATGACTATCAGATCTACAAACTTCCGTGACAGATCTATCATTTCTTCGCAGAAAACAGTCACAAAAAATGAAATATTTGCAATTAAAAGCAAGTACAAAGGGAGATATAGGGAAGGAGTGTTGCCTTTCGATGATTTCAGCCGATCGGAAAAGTTTTCAAACTTCAAAACCCTTAGTCGCTACAATGGTGGAGAAGCTAAACAGCTGGCGAACAGAGTGGTAGAGAAGAGTGTAGAAGTTGGGTGTGCAAAAATATCTCACGATGTCGAAAGCAATTGTGAGGGCAGTCGAGTAATTTTTTATCACTTCTCCCATCAGCAATCAAACCACTTCATAATCACATATAATAAGAGAACAATATATATAGATATACACATATAGACACAAGTATGTGTCTATCAAACAGAAACAGATAGAGAAACGAAACATACCTTGAAGATCGGTCAGCTCTCTGTGAGAAACAAAGCATAATGCAAGGAGAATCAAACAACAGAGCAGCAACCTAGAGAGAGATCACCTCCCTGCATAAGTGGCATTAGCAATTAGTGCAAAGATGAATATGATTGGACTCAACCCCTACCTCAGTTTTAGACAAGGTCTTATCTTAATTGAATTAAACATTAGGACGTAATAACATAGAGCCTTCTATTATAAATCTGAATTAGGAGAGCCACCACTACATTCCTCTTTTGATCTGGTCAGTGAGGCAATAATATCCATTAGATACCAATCAAATCATAGCAATGGAAACAAAACTGAAAACAAAAATGTGGAAACCTGTGATAGTGGGCCAAGAGTTTCAATTACCAGATCATCGATTTCTGTATTTAAGTATATTTGAGGTATAATCTAAGAAGCACGGACACTCCGTTTAGGGTGCCGTGTCCGTGTCGGACACATATTGGACACACATACTTCTCGGACACACCGGGACACGTGTCGGACACGCCAATTGGCATGTCTAATATTTTTATTAATATTTTTTCTAGTGGACACTTATCGGACACATCGGGGACACGCGTGTCCAACTATTGGACACATTTTGAGACACGCTGGAGTTAAAATGTTATTGTTAAAAGTATTAAATAGAGTCTAATTTATAAATTTCAAAACTTTAAAATACCAAAACATAAAACACCCAAATCCAATTCTTCAAATCCTTAACTTGTTAGTAGTTGTATAATAATTGTGAACTTATTTAGTTATTTTCATCTTATTTTTGGTGATTTATGAATTTTATGTTCACATACATAACAAACAAAAAATGTATAAAAATATTTTTTTTTGCCGTGTCCCTGCCGTATCCGTGTCCTCATTTTTTGAAAATGCTGTGTCCCGTGTCCGTACCCGTGTCCGTATCCGTGCTTCTTAGGGTATAATCCATGGATATAGTGAACATCATCCATCCTAACCATTCGCCATAGATTTTGGTCCCCATGCTATGCTCCTGCTACAAATACAAATCCTAGGCTCCACGTTTGCTTCCTGAAATTCTAACAGAATCTATACTATGAAGTCTATATCAAAATGCAGTACTGAAGGAGCAGAAGAGATCTCCCAACAAGAAAACTAGACACATTTATCGGGGATGTTGGCTAACACTGGGTTGAGGCATCAGCATTTCTATGTAGTTGGCCACCAGATGATGCACAAAACTGTAGCAATGACTTCAGTGAAGGGTTGAAGATGTTTGATTATCAATATTAATCTACTATGAGGTCGTGAAATCTTACGGTATACAATCAAGAGAGAGGCATTCGTGGGCCACCTAAACCAACCACATAATTATTAGGAACCTGAGCATGTTGCAGTGTATATGATGATGCAGATATACTTGGCCTGTTTGCCTGAACTTCTGGGATCGGTATTGCCTGTGGTGACTGCAGACCAGGTCCTCCAAAACCAGGCCTTGCAGGTAGTTGCCGCAATGGTTGAGAAAACTAGAATGCAATCCAATGCTCGTGCGGCCAACATGCTGAAAATGTTGAGAAGCCATTGGATTATAGGGCTGTTATTGTTGTGCTGGAACTGCAAGCACTGCGACTGCAGGTTGGAACTGCCAAATTAATATAATTGCTAATCTGTATTTTATCTTAGTAGAAAAAGTAATAGGTCTTTAGCACAATCAGAGAAGAAGACCCTAGTTACATTGACATGGACAGAAGAGCGCCTTGAAGAGGACCGAGGGGTATAGGAGGTTGAAGAGGTTATCCGAGCAACAAAAAGAGCAACAGCAATAAGCAAAAATATAGTAAACTCCCAAAGATTAGCACAAAAGTAGTTCTAGAAGACCAGAGCTGGAGCTAATACTTAATTATCCACCCCATCCGTTAAGGCCTTGTTTGTTTCCGGTATAGTATAAGGGTATAAGAGAGTAGTAATAATACTTGGGACATTTACTCCGACAAGAAGGTTAATAAGGATATTTTATACACCTTAATAGAACCATTACATGTTTGTATTGAGCGGAATTTTTTTTTTTTTTTTTGGGGGGAGGGGTGGGGGAAGGTACGAACAAGGACCAGCAAACTATCCTATGTTTGGATTGACATGGTATTACTGGTACAAAAACTATACATTTCCAGTAATGCCCTTATTTTACCAAGCATTATACTTTGTCATCCCCTCTCCTACCTTCCAGATTTTATGTCCACACTCCACTCACAACCACTTTCAACCTGCTTCAAATTTTTTATAGAAGGATTTCAACCACAGCTAGGAAACTGATGACTCGATTGCATACACACCCAAATTGAAGCAGCCATCTCACCTTTACCATATTTTACAGGAAAAAAATAAAACCAAAATAGGCATAATACAATATCTGAATAACAAATGAATGAAAATTGTCCAAGTGTTGCTTCCAACATAGGTCCATGACAACAGTCACGTAGTATACGAACGAGCACCTGCATTACAAAAAAAAAAAAAAAAAAACACTGCCACCAACACATAAATATATTCATGTGAGTGAATATGTTAATAATCGAGGCTCAGATTTGTATTTTGTTAGACAAATGGCACATCGCCATGGCTGCAACCACAGTTGCCATGAGAGAGAAAGACATCTACGATGAGAAGCAATCCCTCATAGGCCCTCTTGAGTTGCCCAGCCAAGATACAATTACCCTCAAATGACTGATTTTCATCTATAACATCGTCATAGCCTTACTCAATGAGGGATTAAATAGGTTCACATAGAATTTAGAGTTTTGTAAGTGCCACTGCCATAATGACATAAACCCCAACCAGCAGGTCATCCAAACCTCCCATTACCAGTGCAGCATGTCTAACAATTAGCACAATCTGTATCAAAAAATTACAAAACAAACAAACAAAGCAGCCAAAAAACGGACAGAGCGCCTTGAGGTGGACCCAGGGGTATAGGAGGATCAAGAGGCTATCCCAGCAACAAAAAGAGCAACATCAATAAGCAAAAATATATGAAATTCACAAATATTAACACATAAGTAGTTCTAGACGTCGAGAGCCAAAGTTAATACTTAATTATCCACCCCATTTATTAAGTGGATAGCCTTAGAAGGGAAGAGTATTGTGTACTTTTGGACTGAAGTAAAAGAACAGATGATTGAAATTTTAGAAAATATAAAAGCACGCATACTAGTGGTTCGGCAATGTGTGAATTATTACGATAAATGCAACAAAAAAAAAACAAAATGAGAATCAACACGTAAACTGATATAGAACTAAGATATATAGATATAACAAAACTCAGAACTAAGAAAATTCAAAGACTGCCATAGTAGCCATGTATAATGTAATAGAAGTCATGACAAAAGTTACGCAAAGATCAATTTATCGCTATGGCATCGTAGACACTGTAGTGCACTAAAAAGATACACCATGCCTTGATATTCTAGAAATATTTACCTTTGTAAAGATTTACAAAAATTGCAAAGAAATATTTTTCTTTATGGTGCTGTGGAGATACATCATTGTCAATGGTGAGCATCAATATTGGCTGCAAATCCTGCAATCTTTGTGGTTGCCATTACCGTTCAATAATCACATAGCTCATCACATCTGCATAGCAATAGTAAAGTAGGAGGTGTTTTCCCCTTTAGTTTAACCAGCTGTCTACATCTTACAGCCATATTTGCTGCTCAGTTGTGAGTAATTAGTCTACATGTCTAATGCTCTTGTGAAGAGAGTCCATCTCATCTGTTGCATGCACAGCAACACAATCAAATTTTCAGTTTTTTACCAGCAGAAGTTGCAAAGGCACCTAACATATCATGTCAAATAACAAGTCTCTTATGTGAAATGGAAAGAGAAAAGAAATAGAGCAGTCTAAAGCAGCATGCTATAAACTTGTGGACAAAATGGAAAAACTTACCCCAGCCAAGCTCCACATATCTATAACATGGTACTATTAACCTGAAACAAATTAAGGAGAAGAATTACAACATTAATGAAATTGTTTGGTAGCATAGGCTTCTTACAAAAGTGCAGGCTTTGAAATGCAGTTGCAGTATTTAAGTATCCAAACGAGAATGTGAGGGCTTTTGAGAGCAACTACCCATTGATTCAACCATTATGCCAATACAATAACAAGAAGTTAAGTATTAGCTGAAAAACCCTTTCACAAAATCCCATTAGTTTCAGTATCAACTGCATATAAATGGAATGAGTTTACCGGAAAAAAATATTAAACACATCCATGCAAAAGCGAAGCTCATGACTACAAAAAGGCAACAAACAGAATAAAAAATTTACCAAATGTGGTTTAATCGTCTTGTCCATTTCTTAAAATCTATCATCAAGACACACCTCAAAAATAATATCTCGATCATCAGCTTTTGAAGAAAAGACATACATCATAAATGCATGACTCATTACAAACCTAACCTATCACAATAAATCTGCATTCAAATTTCACCTTCAAAAAAAAAAAAAATCCAAGCTGACAGATTCAAAGAATCCTGTTTTGAGTTTCTTGGGGAGTATACCATAACTCACAACTTGCAAAATGTAAAATATGATTGAATATTCAATGACCACAAACACCCACTTAAGAAAACCGACCTTAAAAATCCATTTCAAATAATCCAAATCCCATCTCGAAATAACTCCACACAACCTAACAACCAATAATCAACCAAAAAAAATGAGAGACCCTACATCAAGAACTATAAGGTAAACCAACTTAAGGGGCTGATCAAAGTACAGACCCAACACTGCCAAGTCCTTCAATCTCCGACATCCATGTCCAAAATCAAAAGCCATAAAAGCAAATAACCCTGAAATCAACACTCTTAAATTCAGAGAGAATACAATCCTGTAAAATAGCTGTATCCATAGTGTCAGAACAATGGTCATGTGGGTCTTTAAATTGTATTTTCTTTCTATTCAATCATATCCATTAGCTCAATCATTCAATTACTAACTCCAAAGAATTTTCTCACTTGTCAAAACTCATATACATAACCGATCTTAAGTACCTAAAAGGAAAGCTTGTAAAGAGTGAAAAAAAAAAAAAAGCAAAGAAAAAGACAGATCAATTTCATCACTTCACAAACCAATCTGTCAAAGCCCGTCACTCTTCTACAGTTCACCGAATTTTTGGATTAAAGAAATCTTATGGGATCAACCAGTAACATAACGTAATACAACAAAAATAGATGAATTAATCAGAACTATGATTTAAGTTTCCCTTTGGATTTCGCAACTAACCTGCTTGCCTGCCGTAGTCCAGAAAATGTCTCTTCCTCACCGTGGCTGCCACAACATGAAATGCATTAAACACGTACATATAGAGGGAACGGAATGACACGGTTTAGGTTGGGAAGCAGTGGCCAAAATCAGTTGGTGTGGTAGCCGCACTGTTGTGGCAGCAGAAACTGCGGCCGAAGGGGTGTGGGTTCGTCTGCGAATCAATTTTATTGGATACATAAGCGGTGTCCAAAATCAGTCGGTGGTAGTCGAAGCGTCAAAGGGGTTTGGTGTGGGATGCGAATCAATTTTATTGGCTGCATATGCAGTGGTCACAACATCGGATATGTGTGGGTATAAGCTCCTTTCCACTCAGGTTATGTCATCAAACATCAATACAATGCACACACATTGCTGACCTTATTATTGGTGCATGATACTGAATTTTAAGACAATCTGATTTTGAGAAACAAGCTACAAGCACAACATTTGGAAATTTTCATTGCTAAAGCCAAAAAGGAAGCTACAACCTACTAATCGCTAATGCTGAAAGATAAGAGTTTCACATACCATCACAGATTCACCCAAAGAACAAATTAAGAAAGACAAACATGTCGTAGATACTCATAGAACAATAAATCCGGTGTTCCTTTAAATCCATTAAGCGCTTAAAACACCACAATGGCTCGACCTTCTGTTCTTAAAAGTAATTAATAATGCTGATTAAAACACAGAAAAGATCATTCTTTAATTGAAAAACATCAAACTTTGACTAAGACCATCCCCAATGTAAAAGTAATCTCTATGAGCGTAGAAAAGTTAAGAAATTCCAAAAGCACATGGGTACAAGATTTTTACCTTCATGATAAGTTTCAATCATGAAGAAAGTGAGTTAGTCATGGATACTGAAAGGAATAAGTAATACCAGAATATCTATACGAAATTTAATTACCTGTTCACTATGTTCTTCCTCCAGCTGGAATTGCAAAGAGCTGCAGCACTCGATGTAGGGGACCATCCTTGTGCGGGATAAATCCAACATCAAAACTTGATGAACACACAACTCGAATTGAGTTCTTCACCAGAAGTTGAAGCCCTTCAGTTGCCCTCACACCAACATCATAGCATCACAAAAAAGTGATCAGTGCCCAAGGTTCTATTCCAGTAAGGGTACTTGGATATCAAGCTCTGTGCATAATTCTGAACAATAATAATCATATTTTCATAGGAAATTCCATGCATACAACAGGACATAATTGCAAATGGATGAGAGTATGGAGAGAAAAATCAACAACCTAACTCCATCCAGGTTAGCTTATTTCGAGATTAGGCCATGGAAATAGAAATGTTTATGTCCTATACTCTTCTATGAAATATATCTAATTCAGCCATCTCACCAAATAATATGTAGAGTCTCCTGAAATTTAAGAAAATGCAGCTAATGTTTCGCTCCCATACACCATGGCCAAAAAAAGGCTGAATAAACGAGTAAGATATTCAACATCTACCATTTGGCAAAGTTAGCTAAAATGCCAGGCATTTCAAACTAAGGCATTCAAATTTAAGAAAGATTCACCAGTAAATTCCTCAATTAAAGAGAAAAGCTCCTAAGTTGAAACAATTGGTTGAAGTGAAACTTCAATCAAGCAAAAGCAAAGAGAAGGTACAGCTACTAGCCTGTAATATCTTGAAGTAATCACTCGGTACCTCAACAGATCATTGCCCAGGCAAATATAACAGATTAACAGGTTTATTAAACAAAACAGATCATTTCCAAATAAAATCACTCAAAAGCTACTGATATGCACTAGAACAAATTGTGTAGAGAGGGAAGAGAAACGGAATATGGGTATACATATATATCTAATGGAGATTTAAAAATCCTATGCCAAGTAAAGATGTTACATGCAACCAGATCAAGAAACACAGAAAGATTCACCTTGCAAACCTACCCAATGCTCATTTCCATTTTACATGGATCCAAAGCTGGTACATAGTTTTCAGACTACAAGTCCACAACCAAAGTGCATGCTACATATTGCACGATACTGAAGAGCCCACGTGTTTGCACCGTGGCTACTGCTACTCACTTGAAAATGAGTATTTGAATACTCAGTTACGAGTTACGACACAGTTCTGAATATCCTTCAATCATCTTTAAGCAGACGTAACATATAATTTGCAGTCACAATCACCTTACTATACGCACCATCACTATTATGCATTTAGGATGTAAATTATAAACCAAAAACCCTAACACCAGAACCTGTTTCACAAAGCATAAATGGAGAAAAAAAAAACAAGAAAACGTAAATCAAACGAGAAGCAATGGACGTTTACCTTTCCTCGCATGTTGTGGCAAGAAATCTTTATACTATGCATTTACGATGTAAACTATAAACCAAAAACCCTAACACCATAACCTGTTTCACAAAGCATAAATGGAGAAAAAACAAGAACACATAAATCAAACAAGAAACAATGGGCGTTTACCTTTCCGCGCATTTTGTGGCAATAAATCGGTATAAAGAAGAAGTAAGCTTGATTTGGATCGTCAGTCCCAAACCGACTCCTGGGCTCAGGAATACTCTAGAAGAAGTACCCTTGCTTGCGTAATACGTATTCGGATCTCGAAACGGCGGCAGTGACCTTTACGGGATGAAAGAAAGTGAAAGAAATTGAGGGAATAATACCTTGTCAGAACCGATAGAGATGCAGAGATAGTGAAGATTAGTGGAGACGCACGTGGTGAGGATTAGGGCTGGGAAGGGGATGACAAGGAAGCAACTCTGTCGAGAGAAAAGAGGAGGGGGAGAGGGCAGGCCGCAGGTGAGAGAGGTTTCCACTTCGACGCATTGGGGATTGAAGACAATAGGGGTTTCCACTTCCACGCATTGTGGATTGAAGGCCAATTGCGTTTTAGAGAGAGAGAGAGAATGTGAGAATGTGGGAATGGCGGTGGGTTTTTGTAACAGAGAGTTGAGAGAAGATCAAAGGAACAAAGTTAAATCATTTTCTTGTGTATGGCGGTGGTTGCTAAAAGCAACTTATGGGTTTGTGGCGGTGGTTGAACTTTGAACCACGCATGCCGTTAAAGAAGCTTATGGCGCTGGTTTCCGAGAGCAGGTTATGGGTTTGTGGTGGGGGGTTTGAACTTCGAATCATATTCTTGCGCGCGCATGCCGTTAAAGAAGCTTATGGCGGTGGTTTGTAAAAGGAGCTAATGGGCTCGTGGCTTTTTACGTTAAAAAATAGTCTAAAAAATATAACTAGAGAGTTTAAAAAAAACAAAAACGAAAAACCGTTGATTAAATAAGTTTGATCCAAACCGGAATGCCAGACCAAAATTTCAGGTTTAAGTATGTTCGTTAATTGGATCTATTTATGATTGTTACAACAAAAAAAAAATTCACTTTTGTGTAAAAAATTTACGTTATATTTGAAGCAATAATTTATTAAGAAAGAGAAAAGGAAAATCAAAATAAAATAATTTTACTTAATTTTATTTTTTCATGGGTAAACAAATACAAAAATTAAAATTAAAATTATTTTGAGAAATGCCAATTATCATTTTCTTTCCGTTTTCTTAGCTTAACCAAACAAAGATTCTTTTTTTCATTTTTATAGAAAGCCATAAAATAAAATATTTTATTTTAGGTTTAAATATATATATATCATAGTAAATGGCATGTTAGGATTAGTATGAGTTTGTTTGCTTGATTGATTTAGTTGTTATAGAATGTCGTGTTTCTATCAGGTGTGTTTTGGTAATATCTCTATAAACTAATGTTGCGTTTGGTATCAACTTTTTGGCTGACTTTTTTACTTTTTTGTTTTTGCTTTTTTATTTATTTTTATCTAAATTAAAATAAAAAAAACTAAAAAAAACTTAGTTTTTTTATTAGCAAGCTTTAAAAAAAACTTACCTTTTAAGCCCTACCAAACGGGCATTAAGTATTATTGAGTTGGGTGGGGTACACGTGTGATGTTATATCTTAGTTGTATATTGTAATAGTTGTATTTACGTCTTTTTTGGTACTATGAAACTTAAAGGATTGTGTTTTAGAAAAAATTTCATGTTTGTATGAACAATAATAGGTTGCCTCAAGTGAACTGCATAGGAATGCTACCCGTTGAGATTCATGGTGCATGGCTTGATCATGGCTGGAGTCATTGGGGTGCTTTGCCTATGCTTTACTCATGTACCATGATATTGTTTTGATCACTCTTCCTTGTCTAAAACTAAATATAGCCTCTTTTTAATTGTCTTTATCTTGTTTAATCAAATTGTACCACCTTTTAAGTTTTGCTAGTTTGTTTGTTCATATTTTTGTCCATATTTTTCACTATTATATTTATAACTAAAGCTTGTTTATTTACAAGGTCGTGATCAAATACATTGTAGAATACGTGACAAATTATAAAGATCTTTATTTGTTTACTTAGTTTTTTGCCAATCGATAAGAATAATTAATTGAATTAATGAGAAATAGATGAAAATTTGTCTATTTAAGAAAGACCAACCACCACATCTGTCACGCCTCAATTTTTAAATGTCGAATTTTAAATAATAAAGTTTCAAACGTTGAAAAGTCTAAGTCAAAATTAGGAGCTATATCAGATTTTAGTCAAAATAAGTTTTGAAATTCGTTTTAAAGATAGTTTTTATTTTTAAAATTTCTTAAATAAAATTGCGTGGATCCATTCATATATTGAACAGTTCCATTATTTTTTTATAAAACCTGTTTAAGAGAAAATATTTCAACCTCAAATCTCCAAACTCCAACAACAATTCTAAATCTCCAACTCAATACTCCACGTCAATAAACTCATCCTCCAAACCAAAATCACAATATGCAAAGTAATAATAATAATAATAGTAGAGTCATCTAAATATTTACTAAAATGCCCTCAAAGGCTAAACAAAATTTCAAAAAAAGCTACTTCACCTTTGACTGATTGACCGGGTCATTACAGCATCAAATACAAACATTTATATCAACAACTAAATCTACTATTAAGGTACTAATTTAGTCAATTAATTTCTACGAAACCACGTGAATTGACAACAAATTAGAAGGTTTAATTTTTTATTTTTTTCCACCGTGTATTTTATAAATAAAGAAGTTTTTGCATTGAAATGCACAAGAAGTCGAAACATGTTGAACTCTATACAATCAATTGTTAAATAAACGGTAATGCTGCAATATGCTTTACAATAAGGATTGTTTAACACCAAATTCCTTTTTCACATTGCAACTTCCATACAAGTGAATCAAACAGACATTATAATTATATGTTATATTAACATTATAAAAAAATTATAGTAGGTACAATATTGTGAACTCTTGGTTGTTGAACTTGTTAAAAATGATTAATCTAGAGATTTAAATTACATAATATTCGAACAATTTTCTCAAGTTTTAAAATTTCAATGCCTCATGGCAATCGTCTATTTGATCAACCTTAGTAGGAAACTATTGGCATTGCACTACAAATTCATTTGTTTTTCATTGACACATGCAATATTTCATCAATCTCTTCATTATTTATGAAAATAAATAAAAAATTTGAATCATTTTTTTTTTCACTTATAGCATCTTATAAACATATACAAAAGTGATTTTCAAATAAACGGAGCTTTTAAAGCTAAATTTGTAAGTTTTCAAACATGACTTTGCAACTTTAGTACGAAAATAGTAACTTTCGCAATAAACGCAAATAAAAATAGGCAAATAATAAAAAATATATATAATTTCATACTTCCCATTCTCCTAAGTCTTGTATATCTCTCGTTTCTAACAGATGAAAGTGGCATGTGCTTCGTGTCAACTACATTATTTCTGTAAATGTCAAAACAAAAAAGAAGTTTGTAAAAACAAAAAACTTTACATGGTTAATGTAAGAATTATCAAACAAAGTTAATTACGCACAATTGTTTTTATGCCTACACACCAATCAACTCCTTAAATGGAGAAAAAAAAAATAGCGGGTCTCATAGATATAGTTGCAGATAAAAAATATATATACAAGACAATTATACAAAAAATATTGGTTTAGTCACTTAATTAAATTTACAATTACTATTGTTATGATTTATCACTCGCTCAATATTTTGCAGTCACTATTATGATTGTCACTATTTAATTCATAGCTACCACCGCTATCACCGCTCACCATCACAATCTCCGGTCACCTCTACTCTCTACCACCGCCAGTAGTTACATTCTCGTGCATCACTCATTCAATAGGTTACCAAATATAGTTTTATTTTATTTTATTTTATTTCACAATATATTTACGTACAAACATATTTTATTTTTCTTTTGTTTTTGTGTTTTTTGAAAGAAAACACGTTCATTGTTTTTCTTGTAAAATGAAAAATGTAATATTATAAAATGTCACTTAAATTTTATAGAAACCAAAAACTAATTTATTGACCACTGCCAAACAGTACAAGGTTTTTAAATATATATTTTTAATTTAATAACTTATCAATATTGACACATATGAAACATATTATTTTATCCTATAGGTGATCCAAAAACCATTTGAAAGAATGCATGGGACCCGGTTTATCAAGCCAATATGTTCATAATAGAGTTGGTCAATGATAGTGTTAGTATATAGTTTGCATTTGATTTGGTAAGTTCTTTGAATGTTAATATGATAATAGAGTTTTATAATACTTTCTACGTCATTGACACATAATTTACACAGTAAAATATTATCCTCTTTGTGCTGTTGCCCACACAACTTTAAAACATAATATTCCATGAAGATACAAGTGCGTACATATATAGCACTTTATCTCTTATTTCTGAGATGATGTGGGATCGCAACACATAACGCATAAGCCAGCTCACTACTGCAGTAGCCTGCCAGGATCTTGTCCTCGGTAACATGCAGCCACTCGTGTCTCATATTTTATCCTTATTTTGTAATAATAAATTATGATGCACTTGGTTTATAGACTTATCATAAATTATATTTATTTTTTAATTTTTTATGAAGTTCCCAACTATTGAATTTAAACCTGACCATCAAAAGGGAAAAAAAAAAGTAATTACTTGGGGAATAAGATTATCGTTTACAAGTATTATTATAGGATTGAAGTTGAACCCAAGCTATTGAGAAATAAGAGAATTAAGAAATGTGCCGCAATAACAATAAAGGAAAGAGAGCAAAAAAAGTTGTAGTGATTCCATTGTTAGTATTAGCAATATTATGGGAAGAACACATTTCACAATTAGTAAATGCATTGTATGGTGGTTTTATTTAATGAAAGCAAAATAAAAAAGAAATTTTGTTTGGTTAAGAAAACGAGAAAAAAAGAAGCCGAAAACATATTTCTCAAAGCAAATTTTTTGCTTGTTTGTTTCTTTACCCTTAAAAATTGAATTGAAGTAAAAAGTATTTTATTTATTTATTTATTTCTCTCTCAATAAATGATGGCTTAAAACATAAGTAAATGTTTTATATAGAAGTGAAATATTATGTAAAATAATTTTTTCTTGTAACAATCATATATAGACTCAATTGACGAACATACTTAACCTAAGGTTTAGGTGTGTGATTATCATTTAGGTCAACTTATTTAATTAAATTTTATTCATTCTTATTAGTTTTTTAACCAAAATTAATTTTTTAAAACTCTTTAGTTATGCTTTTTCCACCTTTTTTTTTTTAAAAACAAAAAAGCCATAAGCTCTTTTTACAAACCACAGCTAAATGGTGCTTATACAACAGACAACCGACCTAAGCTTCTTTTACAAACCACTGCCATAAGCTGGTATAACGGCATGCGCGCGCAAAAAAATGATTTAAAGTTTTATTGATTTTGATCTTCTCTCAACTCTCTGTGTTACAAAAACCCACATTCAAAACATACATTCCCCTCTCTCTCTCCGTGGAAAAGGCAACTGGCCTTCAAAACCTAACGGCATGCGCGCGCAAGAACGTGTTTCTAATTTTGAGCTTCGTTCTGATATTTTCTCAAATCTCTCTGGTACAAAAACCCACCGCCACTTTCCCACATTCCCCAATTTTTCTCTCTCCAGAAAAGGCAACTGGCCTTTAATCCACAATGCGTGGAAGTGGAAACCCCTTTCGTCTTCAATCCCCAATGCGTCGAAGTGTAAACCTCTCTCACCTGCCCTCTCGCCCTCCAACTTTCTCTCGCCAGGGCTGCTTCCTTGCCATCGCCTTCCCAGCCCTAATCCTCGCGATGTACGTGTTCATTGATCTTCACTACCTCTCCATCTCTATCGGTTCTGACAAGGTATCATTCTCTCATCTTCTTTCACTTTCTTTCATCCTGCTTTCGAGTTCCCAGATTTCTTACATGTTCACGCACCTCTTCATCTTTAAAGGTTATCGCCGCCGTTTTGAGTGATGTCGGAGATCCGAATACGTATTACCAAAAGCCAATCCCACCTGTTCCAGGGTACTTATTCCAGAATATTTGGGAGAGTCGGTTTCGGACTGACGATCCAAACCAAGCTCACTTGTTCTTTATACCGATTTCTTGCCTCAAAATGCGAGGAAAGGTATACGCCCATTGTTTCTTGTTTGATTTATATTTTCTTATTTTTTTTCTCCATTTATGCTTTGTGAGATGTGTTTTGGTTTATAGTTGGGGTTTTTGGCTTATAGTTAACATCGTAAATGCATAATATTGGCCCTCTCTCTCTTTTCTCTCCGCTGTAATACTCTCTTGAATGGGTCAGTAGAACCGGGCTCTGCGGCCAATTGTCTGAAAACGATGTCGGTAAACGAGTCAGGCTATATGGGTGGGTCGCGCTTCACCAGATTCATGGAGGCCTTACTTTCCTCAACGTCAGAGACAACAATGTAATTGTGCAGGTTTGCAAGAAAACAAATCCATTTGTTTTTTTTTTAACACCGCCTATGTATATGGGTAGACAAATACTTGACCACTCTTTCTCGCCTCCCTCCCTCTCTCTCCATCTATCGTTCAAGAACCCAAGAATTGCGATGTCCGTGTTCCTCCGTGAGCTGCCCTTTACAGCCCTCCATTCGAAGCCCCTCTGTCTCTTCTCTCCCTCTGTTATACCTCGATTTTCAAACACTCACCAAACCGATACATATCTATTCTACGTAGAAGCACTTACTCTGTTTTTGCTTCAGCAACTCCATCTACTTCCTCAGAAACCCTAATTTATAACCCTAAACAACCAGCAGTACCCTTTAAAGACTCTCTTGAATGGGTCAGTAAACCAGGCTCTGAGGCCAATTGTCAGTAAATGAGTCAGGCTATGCGGGTGGGTCACGCTTAACCAGATTCATGCAGGCCTTGCTTTCCTCATCGCAGAGACCACACTGGGATTGTGCAGGTTTGCAAGAAGACAAATCCATTTGTTTTTTTTTTAACCTTTATTATATATGCTAAAAACATAAGTGATGCATTAAGTCCACTTTTGAAGATAAATGCCATAGGGGTGTTCAGTTTGACTTAAAATGAACAGCATATATAGGTTCACAGTGCATAAAATTATTGTTATTACAATTTGTCATTTAATGTCGACTAGTAATTAATTTAATTTTTTTTAGTTCAAGAGTGTTAAACTACGTTGATGCTGAATAATTTCTCAATTTAATTTCCTGACTGTTCATATGTATATCTTTATTGATTTGATTGTTCACAAAATGAATGTATATGAAAAAAAATCACTGTACAAAGGTACTTTTGATGGTGCTGAAATAACTGAGGTATTTTCATTGTTGAATTAAATGAAAAATGGAGGCAGACTGGAAGTTTCATTTTTGATGGATATTTATAAATTCTGGTCTGGTTGTAGGGCCTTTCTTTGGTAATGTTATGTGGGCAGAGCTTTGGTTGATGCCACAAAATGTTTGTGTTGAAATTTGTCGTTTTTGGTGTATGCAACTGTGCTGTTTGTGTTGAGTTGAGTTGTTTTGATTTTGTTCTTTTTTTTATCATTAATTTTCGTAACAGAAATTTTCTTCCAAGTGTCTTGAAAATTCACAATTTGTAGTTTGTTCATTGCATATGAGGGCAAGTACTCCAAGCCCCAAAACATGTTTATTTGGATTTTCGATAATGTTTCATTGCATACGAGGCCTATGTTTTATAAAGTAAGTACCGTGTTTCAGTTTCTTACTAGTTCCCGAAGTCACTAGTTATGTTGCTACAAATATGGAGTATCTGCTATTGTGCTTATATGAAGACGGGCCGCAGTGAACTTTTAGAGGCTCTCCATTCCTTCACTTCCTCTGTAGCCTACTACAAGAATGCTTATCATGAGTTTTTTGACTGATAATTTTGATGCTAGTGGTTTACAATCAGTTTGTTTCTTTTATTTCATGTGTTTTGGGTATAATTAGTTTCTACCTGATTTATTCAAATATTTTTACAAAAAAAAAAAAAAAATTGTTATCTGGGGGAAGCCTGTAGAACTACTGACACCAAATGAGGTGAGCCACTGATGAAGCTTGCTTTTCGTGTAACATCTTCATATATCTTTGTATTTGTGTTCTTTTCCTTCACTTCTGCTTTAACCTACTACAAGAATGCTTATCATGAATTTTTTGACTAATAATTTTGATGCTAGTGGTTTACAATCAGTTTTATTTCATGTGTTTTGGGTATAGTTCTTTTCTACCTGATTTATTCAGATATTATTACAACAACAAAAAGAAATTGCTACGCGGGGGAAGCCTCTAGAATTAATGACCCCAAATGAGGTGAGCCACTTATGAAGGTTGCTTTTCTTGTAACATCATATCTTTGTATTTGAGTTATTTCCTTCAGATTGGTGGAAAATAGTCTATCAAATTTATTGCTTTGTAAATATCCTTTTTGCTCCACTTTTGCATATGCAATTTGTTGGGCAAGTGTTGTGATGGAAGGATAGATCTTTTAGTTTGATTTGGTCATTAGTTGTATTGCTTTCGTGTTGTATTGTTAGATCTTAATGTTTTTTGTCTGCTTCAGTATATATTTTTTTAAGAAATCTTTATTTGACACTAATTCTTTCTATGCTAAATATGTACAGTTGTTAATGGAACTTTAATATATTTTTCCCACCCTAGATCCCAATTATCCCTGTGTACTTGTATAAACAGTGAAAGATTCATTTACATTTCTACTAAATAATCTTTATGTAATAAAATAGTGCTTTATCACTTTCCATTTTGCAACTGAAAATTAGAGAAAATGTAAATTCTGGATATTATCTTTTCGGAAACATCTCTCTCTCTATTGCTCTCCTGACAAGTCGTCTACTTATAGGAACCCTCCTTGCAGTGTGGTGCCACGAGGAAAAAGGGAATGAAAAACTAGCAAACCCTTGGATAGTTACAATTCCCACTGCATAACTATAATCTAAGAAGATCAAGATCTCAATGAAAAGAAAGATTATAAAAATGATAATGGATAATGAAAAAGGCGTGAAACTTACGTGATTCTCTCTGTCTCTCCCTCCTACAGACTCAGTTTCTTTGAGATTTATTAATACGACTTTCTTCAGTGCATTGGGACACTTCTATCCAATCAACGAAGTTTGGATACTAATGGGACATTTTACTTCTTTTAGTCATTATTCATACTTTTTTGCAGATGCATGCACTTCCATACTTCTTTCAATTTCTTTGGGAATCCATTTACTTTTAAAGCCTATAATCATATATTGGAATAAACTTACTTTGAAGTTCATTCTGGATTAATTTGTTCCCCCTCTAAGAGTTGGTTGACTTCTATAGCTTTTGAGGTGCATACTGGTACCTGCTGTGCTACTATATTGAGAGGTAGGATATGCTATGGTTCTTTGCTGCTTGCACTACTTACTAATTGCTTGAACGTTAGTAAATTCTGCCTTTGATTACTACACCATTTTTGTCTTTTCTTGTATGCATCTATTCTTCAATGCTTCCTTAGTAAATTAGGTATTGCCCGCACTTGCAATATTAGTACTGTTAGCTTGATATAGGTTGTTAGGCCCATTGGTGGATGCATAATTTGTGTTGAGAGGGGCCTAAGGTAAAGTTTTTTAAATTTTGTATTGACTAAGGTAAAATTTCTTAAATTTTTTTTTTCTTTTTTTTTTTGGGTGGGCGGCAGGGGTTTTTAGTACACTATATTTTTTTTTGTTCATATCTAAAAATTTATAGGACATTTAAGGAATTTTAAAAGTTTGGGGGGAGGGTGGTGTCCGCCACCAATGGTTGGGCCTATATCTTAAAAGCTTAAGCTTTTGGGATTAATTGGCAACTTGACATGGTATCAGACCTTTGATTCCAAGTGGTCTTGGGATCAAGTCTCATGGCACATATGTGCTACCCCGTTTGTGCATTCTATTCTATTTGTGTACATGTACTTGTTCTGTTCGGTCTATTTCCATGTCCACGTGCGAGACAGAGCAGCATGTGAGGGATAGTGTAAGCTTAATATACATTGTTCGGCCCATTTCCTGAAAGCTTAAGATTTTGGGACTAATTGGCTACTTAAGGAGTACTCATTTTGATATTGCTTACGTTGTCTTTGCATTCAAAGAACGAACAGAACTTTGTTAATATGTCCCTCATATTACTAGTTATAGACCTATTGATTATAGAGTTGAATACAACAAAATATCCTGTCTTTTTTGAAGATTTCAGTGAAATTTTGGGTATGTGTGTAGACGCATTGGTATAATTTTGCACATTTTAAAAGGGAAAGTTTATATGTCAAACCCTTCCACAATTCTTAAATTCATAAGTCGAATCCGTTGTTACTTGGAACTTGAACTGTTTCTATACACAGAATGTAAATACATACTCTATAATGTGGCATGTGAGAGGTTGGTAATATAGATCACATAAATTGATTTTGTTGTGGTATCATGTTTTTATTTTTTGTTGAATGTGTTGGTGGTATTTCCGATAGGAGAGAGAATGTACACGCAATCCGTTGGTCTTGGAGACAATCCTGTACCCCTATGGTTTACTTTAGTACCTTAATTGAGACAACCCTGTATGCTGTGTTTGGCTAAGATTGGAAATTACTTAAAGAGTAAGCTGGAATCTTTTGTATACTGTGTTTGGCATGACATGCATCCACTTTACACTTTTTGTGATGTCAGAGGTTGCAGAATTAACTAATTTTTTTTTTAATATTTGCTTGTAAGTTTGTATTATCATATATCTGTATTCATCCTATTTGCTGTCTAATTTCACATTTACGTGAATGCTGCCCTCACTTTGTCTTTGTAATTTGTTTGCTTTGATTTCGCTGGAAGATGGCCTATTGATACGTGTTTCCTGCCTAAATTCTATTTATTTGACCACCATCACCTGGACTAGCCCTTCTTAAAATCTCATATCACAGAAACATTTTTATTGTTCCATTTTAAGTTTCCACTTACTGAGTTTTTGCCAATGAACTGCGGGCAGATGCATCCACTGATTGGAAGGAATATATAAGTCCCGTATCAATAGGCCATTATTATACTTCATTCTGAGTTCTTTATTCATACTGTTTCCCAGTCTTTTTCACCTGTGCAATTTAGGAATTAATCTCGATAACTGATAAGATTTATCTTTTTGAGATATTACTACAATAGTTCATACTGTTTCCCAGTCTTTTTCATCTGTGCAATTTAGGAAATAATCTTGATAACTGATAAGATTTATCTTTTTGAGATATTACTACAACGGGGTTACCAAGCAATCAAAGTGGTCAATCCGTGACGAACTCAGGGTTTCATCTCCTAACAAAACCTTTATGACTGATCTATTTTCTTCTGATTGTGCATTTCTCCTGCTCTGACTATATGTGTTTCCAGTTGGATCGTGAACAAGTGAAAATGTCATCTACCAGAGGAACAGAGGCATGAAAGGATAATTCTCGTGCCTACCATATTGTTGCTCTCTCTATTGAGAAAGCACCACCTCTCAATGCAGTTATCTCATCTTCCTCAGCTCGTGGAGTAGTATCAAGCCCAATTCAAGTGGAATATGTTTTGCTGTTGTTAACCCAAAGCCTGTGGCCATTTCTGGGCCATTGTCATTACGTTTTGTACCTTCTATGGTAGCAACAAATGCAATTGAAGTCCTGACACCGGTGGAGACCATCACACCAATTCCTGCCAGGGAGTGATGAAACTTCCAACACTTTTGGTCTCAACCATGGCACAATTGTGATTCCAGCTCTAACCGGCTTGATATGACATTGTTCTGCAATTGGTACTTGTTCTAATCTGTTTTCAGTGTGAATTCATGTAGCAGCAATGTTGATAACAAAGCAGCTCAAGATGTTGTATATACTGTTGAAGGAGTTTCTACAGGGGTCATTGAGGTATTTTGTGTCATTTTGCTAATTCAAGTTGAAAATGTGTGTTTAGTTACAATACTTGATATATTCTGCTACCATCTTGTTCTTTTTTTTTTTTTTTTTGTTTGAAGGAAGCTGAGAAAGGCAAGGGGAGTGCTGGGAAAATCAAGTTTACTGCATTAGGTGAGAAAACAGTGGTTCAGGAGCTTTTGGAAAATAAATTGGTATCACTTAGGATTAAATTGCTCACGGGGATCATACTACATATAATTTTTTATTAATCTTCACAATTAAGCGGATTCTTGACAGTAATAATTAATGACCAATCGTATGGTGCTTTTTGGAGAGCGGAAGCAAACTTTTAATGAGTTATATATCTCCATGGATGAATTCAAGAATGAGATTTTATTGCATGAAGTGGTAGTTTTGCTGCCTAAACATGTTTAAATACTGTTTCTTACTTTATTCATTTAGTATATAGGTTGATTAAGCTTTTGTAAACATCATGCTGCAGTTCCAGGTACAAAGAAAAAAATAGGATGATGCAGAGAGGCGTTCTAGACAAAAAAAAAAAAAAAAAATGCACAGGAAGATTTCAGGAAAATGTTGGCAGTAAGTTGTTTGTTTCTTTTGGATATTTTAGGTTCATAGATTTTGAAATATTTTCTCCCTCGCAATAACTTTGGAAGGCTGGACTAAAGAAGGTTACAACCTCGAATTTGTGTCTACTTTCCCAGTAGAATTATTTTCTCTCTTGTTATCAAGTGATTTCACAATATATTTTTGATGGTTGTTTTGTGACTGAATTCATTGTACTTAATGTCATTCTTCACACACTACTGAATAAGATTGAATAAGCCCTTTTAGAATAAATATTCGGCCGCTTGCGAACCTTCAGGTTCTGTTTTATTCAGTATTTGTTTAACTACTCTTTTACCCGTCAATGCAATGTATGCATTGGGTCAGCTTTTGTTTCTTTTTTCTAATAATATTTTGTCCTGTATGATAATTAAATCTTGTTATGTGCTTTTTGGGATTTTGGTGTGGTTTTTGCAATAAGTTTTTATTTATTTACTCTTGTTTTTTATTTTTTTTTTTTTTTGGGTGGGGGGGAATTGAGTTTGTCTTTCTTTTATTCTTGTTTACTTGGTTTCTTTGGGTGATATTAACTTCCCTTTTACTTTTCCTTTTTTTCCCCCTTCGATCTCATTGTTGTTGTTGTTATTTCACTTGCACCATTTGAAAGCCCTATGTGTCAAATGGGTCTAGTTACTTTCACATTTGGCTTTTAGTTTATCAATTGCATTGTTGTTGTTACTGTTGCTCACCCCCTAAGCAACAATAGTGCATTCTCCAACTGTTTTATTCCCTCTAGCTTGGTCATAGAGTTTTATTGATGGACCTCATGTAGTTACATTTGTTTGGTCTGTTGATGTGACAGGTTTGAAAACCAATACCAGGTGTGCATTAGCTTATTGATACGAGAGATCATTTGATGAGATTTAGGTGTGGGTACTTAGTCTCCCTTCGCCACCAATCACTCCTTCCACCACTAGATGATCTCCACATGGCATCTACGTCATGGGCCCCTAGGTCCTGGTATTAAGTAAGCTATGTTGGTCCATTAGTATAGACCAATGCATGCAGTGGTTTGGCTTCGGACCTTGACATTTGGATCATCTTGAGGCACTTCTCCATTCTCATGATACATCAACTTCGCCTGATTGTATTCTTAGCTCACCCATTATGCATCTTGACAAATTGATATTTGCCTAGGTCAAAATTAGGGCCTGAAGAATTCCTTGAGCTCAATGCTCGGAAACGGTGTAACTTGATTTCTCAGTTTTGCCGTGGTCTAAAGGTCGTTTTATGACCCAATCACAGGATTCTTGGAACTCTGTGGCTGGATGGTTGCAACTGAGGGCTTGGAAATGTGTGGCCCATTCCTTGCCTGTATTGACTGAGAGAGAAGGAAAGATGCACCACATATGCAGCACATGGCCTCTAAACCTTCAGTGATGGATGTCATGCGCTGGATGTATTTTGTACTTGCTACATGTACACACTTCCCCTTGTGATTGTGCCGCCTTTGCTAATGAGTTGACAGGCTTACTAGAGGCCATTACTTGGCTCTTTTGTAGCATCTGGCTAATGTGCTTTGACTTGTGCCACCAGCTAGCCTTCATGCTTTCTTGAAGCCAAACTGTGCATCCATGACTAACTCACTTTCTTCATGCTTTCATGCTTTTTTGGATTTCTTAACTTTCCTATGCTCCTAGAGATTAATTTTACGTTGGGAATGGTCTTAGTCAAAGTTCGAAGTTTTCAAATAAAGAATGTTCTTTTCAGTGTTTTAATCAGCATTATTAATTATTTTGCGAACAGAAGGTCGAGCCATTGTGGCGTTTTAAGCGCTTAATGTTTTTGAAGGAACACCGGATTTATTTTTCTACAAATATCTATGACACGTTTGTCTTTCTTAATTTATTCTTTGGGTGAACCTTTGATGGTATGTGAAACTCTATCTTTCAGCATGAATGATTAGTTGGTTGTTGTTTCCTTTTTGGCTCTAGCAACAAAATTTCCAAATGTTGTGCTTGTAGCCTGTTTCTCAAAATCAGATTTTGTCGTAAAATTCAGTGTCATGCACCGATAATAAGGTCAGCAATGTGTGTGCATTGTATTGATGTTAGATGACATAACATGAGTCGAAAGGAGCTTATATATATGCCTATTTTTTGTGTTTTCTAAAATTTCAATTGTCTGTTCTTTTACTTTGGTCCAAAAGTACACGATTCTTTTCCCTTCTAAGGCTATCCACGGAATGGATGGGGTGGATAATGAAGTATTAGCTCTGGCTCTTGTCTTCTAGAACTACTTTTGTGCTAATCTTTGTGAATTTACTCTATTTTTGCTTACTGCTGAAGTTCTTTTTGTTCCTGGAATAGCCTCTTCACCCTGGCTCCTCCTCAAGGCACTCCTTTGTCCATTTCAATGCAAGTAGGTTCCTCTTCTCTGATTGTGCTAAATACCTATTGCTTTTTCTGCTAAAATAAAATACAAATTAGCAATTATATTAATCAAACTTTGGAACAGTTCTGACATGCGGTCGCAGTGCCTGCAGTTCCGGCACAACAATGGCAGCCCTATAATCCAATGGCTTCTCAACATTTTCAGCATGTTGGCCACACAAACATTGGATTGCCTTCCCATGGCCAGCAGTTCCAGTGTTCTCAACCAGTGCAGCAACTACCTGCAAGGCCTGGTCCGGGAGGACCTGGACTGCAGCCACCTCAGGCAATACCAATACCAGATGTTCAGGCAAGCAGGCCAAGTATATCTGTATCATCATGCACACTTCAAAATGCTCAGGGTTATAATAACTATGTGGTTGGTTTAGGTGGCCCACGAATAGCTCTCTCTTCATTGTATGCTGCAAGATTTTACAAGCTCATAGTTGATTAAATTGATAATTAAACATCTTCAGCTCTTCACTGAATTTATTGTTGCAGTTTGGTGCATCATCTGGTGGCCAACTATAAAGAATGTCTCAACCCAGTATCAGCCAACATCTCAGACTAATGTGTCTAGTTTCCCTATTGGGGGACAACCTAGGCTGCCGACGGGATGCCAGAGCTTACCATCTGTTGTATCCATGCAGCAGATTGGTGAACAATCTTTAGCTAGCACTATGGTTGTTCCAGTGAGAAACTTCTTTTGTTTTATTTCCTATGTTTTTGGGAGATCTCTTCTGCTCCTTCAGTACTGCATTTCAATATAGATTTCATCATATAACAGATTCTGTTAAAATTTCAGGAAGCGATCGTGGAGCCTAACCCCATTGAAAAGCTTCCATCAGATTGGTTGGGGCATACTTCTCATCATGGAAAAAAGTATGTGATTCTATTAAGGCCAGTTCTTTGTAGGTTTGCTCATTTCACTGTTGTTTTTATGTGTCACTAAAGATAGCGTTATTAACCTCTCTTGACTTTATGACATTTATGTGTGCTTCTGTGGGAATTACTGTCAACTAAAAAATAGGTTACGTACACCTTGGTGAACCTGAAACACACTATGTCATTATTTAGCTTAAATTGTATTTTATCCTTAATTGGAAAGAAAAATGTTTCAAGAGAAAAAAGGAAAGTTGTATGAGAGCAAGGATGGAAAGACTTCCCAACAGTAGGAAATATGAGAGGACCCCAGATAGCAATCAAATAAATTCAAGAAAATGTAACCTCATTAGTGCTCAAACTAATTAATTTTATAATATTGACCATCCTGATGTAAGATCAAATTACATGGTTTAGTTACAAACCTTTCATGTATTTTTCTTTTGATTTAGTAATTATCATTTTGTAGACTCTAGGTCATCTTTCTTATTTATTTTTGTTTGTAGGTTTCTGATAGTTAATTTTGAGGCCTAGTGAGTTTCTATCTTGGTTAGGATCATTTTAGAGGTTATTAATTGTGTTTCACATTTTGAGGACCCTATGGATATGCCTGTATGGCAAATATGAAACAAGTAAGTTTTGATTGATTCATAAATGATGTACACCGGTAACAAATCCAATGATGATTCCTTGATATAGTAATTACTTAGATCCTAATTGATTCATTATGGATGTGCCTATACCAGAAATGTTTCTGTATTGGTCATGACAATATTTGCATGTTCCAGAGTGGCCTATTGACTCTTCCTCTATGACAAATGTTTCTTTCAATGTTTTGCATCTAGATTACCTTGTGTGGATTTTATCACTAACAAAATGTTTGTCTAGGTTTGATAAAGAGGAATTTTGTTCTCTTCACCTGGCCAGCCTATGAAAGAATGTGATATTTGTGTCTAACTCGATCTATTTCATTCCATATGTTTTGAGTTTTAATTATCTCTTTCATTGCTTGATCATTCATTCTTCACCACCTTAGCTTCATATTGCCTCCTTTCTCCGATTTCTTGCCCAAAATATGAATAATGAGTTTTGTCCAACAGTAGTCCGTGCTATATCCCAGTTTGTGGACAAGTCATATTTACTTAAAATTGCAGGTTGACATATAAAGTCATCACAAAGCATGTTGGTTGGATGGATGAACCCCTGGAAGTTGTCATGATGTACCCCTATCAAGCCTGAATATTTGGCTATTGAGTTGAGTTGTTTGATTTTGTTCTTTTTTGTACCAAAAAAAGAAATTTTGTTCTCTTCTGTTAATTTTCGTAGCATAAATTTTCTTCCAAGTGTCTTGAAAATTCACAAATCATACTGTAGGCCTCTGATATGACTGCAGGGAACTGTTCAACGCATATGAGGGCAAGTACTTCATGCCCCAAAACATGTTTATTTGGACTTCCAATCTTGTGTTTTGTTTTGTTTATTTGACATTAGAGTCTGAGCCTTTCCCCAAAAAACTTTTGGAAGCTTTGAATAAGTAGTTTTGCCTATGTTTTATTAAGTAAGTAATGTGTTTCAGTTTCTTACTAGTGCCTGAAGTCACTAGTTATGTTGCAACAAATATGAAGTATCTGCTATTGTGACTCTTAGTTCCCCTTGGCACACTCAATTGCCTAAGATGAAGATGGGCCACAGGTAACTTTTAAAGGCTCTCCATTCCTTCACCTCCGCTTTAGCCTACTATGAGAATCTTATCATGAGGTTTTTGAATGATAATTTTGATGCCAGTGGTTTACAATCAGTTTGTTTCTTTTATTTCATGTGTTTTCGGTATAATTCTTTTCAACCTAAGTTATTCAGATATTATTACAACAGAAAAAACAAAACTGCCTACGTGGGGGAAGCCTCTAGAAGTAATGAAACCAAATGAGGTGAGCCACTTATGGAGGTTGCTTTTCATGTAACAGCTTCATATCTATGTATTTGTGTTACTTTCCTTCAGATTGGTGGAAAATAGTCTATCAAATTTCTTGCTTTGCAAATATTCTTTTTGCTGCACTTTTACGTATGCAATTCTTTTGGCAAGTGTTGTGATGGAAGGATAGATCTTTTAGTTTGGTTTGGTCATTATTTGTATTGCTTTCGTGGTTGGACATTTAGATCTTATTGCTTATTGTCTGTTTCAATATATGTTTTTTAAAGAAATCTTTATTTGACACAAATTTTGTTTCTGCAAAATATGTACAATTATTAATGAAACTTTAATAATTTTTTTCCACCCTAGTTACAATTATCCTTGTGTACTTGTATCAACAATGAAGACTCATTTGCATTTCAACTGAATAATCGTACTGTAATAAAATAATGCATTATGACTTTCCATTTTACAACTGAAGGTTGGAGAAATAATAAATTTATCTGGATATTATTTTTCCTGAAACATCTCTCTCTCTCTCTGTTGCTCTCCCAACAAGTCATCTACTTAATGGGACCCTTCCTGTAGTGTGGTGCCATGAGGAAAAGGGGAATGAAAAGCTGCTAGCAAACCCATGGAATGTTACAATCCCCACCGCATAACTCTAATCTAAGAAGATCAAGATCCCAATCCTGATGAAAAGAAAGATTATAAATACAATAATGGATAATGAAAAAGGCCTGAAACCTACATGATTCTCTTTGTATCTCCCTCCTGCATAATCATTTTCTTTGAGATTTATTACCAGGACAGTGCATTGGGACACTTCTATCCAATCAATAGAAGTTTGGATATTGATGGGATATTTTACTTTTTTTTAGGTGTTATTCATAATTTTTGCAGATGCACACAGTTCCATAATTCTTACAATCTCTTTGGGAAGCCATTTACTTGAAGGCCTACAATCATATATTGAACTTATCTTACTTTGAAGTTCATTCTGGATTAATTTGTTCTCCCTCTTGAGTTGGTTGACTTCTATAGCTTTCGAGGTGCATACAGGTATCTGCTGTGCTACTCTATTGAGAGGTAGGATATGCTATGGTTCTTTGCTGCCTGCACTATCTACTAATTGCCTGAATGTTAGTAAATTCTGCCTTTGGTTGCCACGCCATTATTTTCTTGTCTTGTGTGCATCTACTCTTCAATGCTTTCATAGTAAATTAGGTATTGCTTGCAACATTAGTATTATAGCTTGATATGCATTGTTGGACCAAGGTAAAGTTTTAAATTTCGTAAGGACTAAGGCTTAAGCTTTTGGGATTAATTGGCGACTTAATATGGTATCAGAGCTTTGGTTCCAAGAGGTATTGGGATCAAGTCTCATGGCACATGTGCTGCCCCGTTTGTGCATTCTATTCTATTTGTGTACGTGTACTTGTTCTATCAGTCTATTTACCTGTCCATGTGCGAGACAAGATGGCATGTGAGGGAGGGTGTTAACTTGATATACATTGTTGTGCCATTTCCTAAAAGCTTAAGATTTTGGGACTAATTGGCGACTTTGCATGTACTCATTTTGATATTGCTTACGTTGTGTTTGCATTGAAAGAACGAACATAACTTTGTTAATATGTCCCACATATTGCTAGTTATAGACCTATTGATTCTAGAGTTGAATACAACAAAGTATTGTGTCTTTTTTGAAGATTTCAATGAAACTTGGGGCATGTGTGTGGAGGCATCAATATAGTTTAGAACATTTTAAAAGGTAAAGTTTGTGTGTCAAACCCTTCCACATTTCTTAAATTCATAATATTCGAATCCAATGTTACTCGGAACTGGATTGTTTCTATTCGTAGAATGTAAGTACATACTCTAAAATGTGGCATGTGAGAGCTAGGCAGTATAGATCACAAATTGGTTTTGTTGTGGTATCATTTATTTATTTTTGTTCAATGTGTGGGTGGTATTTTTGATAGGAGAGATAATGTACACGAGATCCCTTGGTCTGGTAGACAATCCTGTACCCCACATGGTTTACTTAAGTGCCTTGAGTATACCCCGCATTGTAGACAGTTTACGTTTTGCTTTCTGTTATACTCGCTGTATGTACGCTGTGTTTGGCTAAGATTGGAAATTACTTGAGAGTAATCTGGAATCTTTTGTACGCTATGTTTGGCATAACGTGCATCCACTACACACCTTTTTGTGACATTAGAGGTTACAGAATTAACGAAATTTTTTTTATATTTTCTTGTAAGTTTGCTTTATGATGTATTCATATTTATCCCATTTGCTGACTACTTTCACATTTGTGTGAATGCTGCCCTCACTTTGTCTTGTAATTTGTTTGCTTTGATTTCGCTGGAAGATGGCCTATTGATTGCGTGTTTCCTGCCTAGATTCTAATTATTTGACCATCATCATCTGAAGTCTGTCTTCTTAAAATCTCGTAGAAACATTTTTATAGTTCCATTTTAAATTTCCGCTTACTGTGTTTTTGCCAATTAACAGAGGGTGGTAGATGTATCCACTGATTGGAAGCAATATATGAGTCCTGAGGAAAGAAAGTGTGTAATTTATTAGACTTCATTCTGAGTTCTTCATTCATATTGTTTCCCAGTCTTTTTCATCTGTGCAATTTAGGAAATAATCTTGATAAGATTTATCATTTTCAGGTAGTACTACAATAGGGTTACCAAGCAATCAAAGTGGACAAATCCCTGACGAACTCAAGGTTTCATCTCCTAAAAAAACCTTTTATGAGTGATCCTATTTCCCTCTGATTGTGCATTTCTCCTGATTTGAGCATATTTACTTCCAATTGCCTTGTGAACAAGTGAAAATGTCATCTACCAGAGGAACAGAGGCAGGAAAGGATAATTCTCCCGCCCACTCTGCTGTTGCTCTCTCTATTGAGAAATCACCACCTCTTGATGCAGTTATCTCATCTTCCTCAGCTGGTGGAGTAGTATCGAGCCCAATCAATACAAGTGGAAACTGTTTCTGCTGTTGTTTACCCAAAGCCTGTGGCAACTTCTGGGCCATTTTCGTTACCTGTTGTACCTTCTGTGGTAACAAACAAATGCAATTGAAGTCCTGACACCTGTGGAAACCATCACACCAATTCCTGCTGTTTCAGGAGTGATGAAACTTCCACACTTTGGTCTCTACCATTACGGCACAAATGTGATTCCAGCTTTAACATTCCGGATGTAGTTCTACAATTAGCGATGGTCCTAATCCATTTTCAGTGTGAATTCTTGCAGTGGTAATGTCAATAACAATGCTGCTCAGGCCATTGTCTATATTGTTGATGGAATTTCCACAGGGGTTATTGAGGTATTTTATATCATTTTGCTAATTCAAGTTGAGGATTGTATGTTTACTTACAAATACTTGATATATTCTGCTACCGTCTTGTTCTGGTTTGGTTTGAAGGAAGCCAAGAAAGGCAAGGGAAGTGCTGGGAAAATCAATAGTACTGTATTAGGCAAGAAAACAGTGGTTCAAGAGCAAAGCCTACGAAAATAAATTGGAATGACTTGGGATTAAACTTCTCACTGTTTATTT
Organism: Euryodendron excelsum; assembly: GCA_033060915.1. Classification (NCBI taxonomy): domain Eukaryota; kingdom Viridiplantae; phylum Streptophyta; class Magnoliopsida; order Ericales; family Pentaphylacaceae; genus Euryodendron; species Euryodendron excelsum. The sequence continues at coordinate 2,363,279 of CM065377.1, forward strand.
TGTAGTATTTTATAGGTGCTTACAATTTATTTTTTCTCTCTTCAAAGGAGGCAAGAAGTGCATTTAAAGCACTACTGGAATCTGCAAAGATTGGGTCTGATTGAACCTGGGATCAGGTAACTTAAGTTACTACACATAATTTTTATTAATCTTCACCATTAGGTGGGTTCTTGACAGTGATAGGGAATTCGTCAGGCTATTAGAGTAATTAATGACCAAAGGTATGGTGCTCTGAGAACAGTTGGAGAGCGGAAGCAAGCTTTTAATGAGTTATATATCTCCATGGATGAATTCAAGAATGAAATTCTTATTGCATAAAGTGGTAGTTTTCTGCCTAAACTGTTTAATTCTGTTTCTTATGTTATTCATTTAGTATATAGCTTGATTAAGCTTTTATAAATATCATGCTGCAGTTTCTGGTACAAAGGAAAAATAGGATGCTGAAGAGAGGCATGCTAGACAAAAAAAAGGCACAGGAAGATTTCCGGAAAATTTTGGCAGTAAGTTGTTTGTTTCTTTTGGATATCTAAGTTCATAGATTTTGAAATATTTTCTCTCCCACAATAACTAATCCTTTTTTTTTTGTTTTGTTTTTGATCTTGCTCTTTTTTGTCTGGATTTTTTCATAGGAGTCTAAAGAGCTGATATCATCCAGAAGATGGAGGGCTATATCTGTTGCAAAGTTATGTTGGATTCTTCTTTTTCGAATATGAGGAGTCTATACCATGGTTATTTGAGCTTTTCTGAAATGAATTTTGGGATTAATTACACTTTGCACCCTTGCACGTTACACCAAATCCCACTTCAGGACCTTCACTTTCAATTGTAACAATTAAGCCCTTACACTTCTAATTTGTTGCAATATCAATCGTCTTCTAACTTTCGTTTAGAAAATAGATGAAAAATTTGCACATGACAAGCATGTTGCCTTTTTCAAGGGGCAAAGATGTAAAATCATACTTCTTCCTAATAATCTACCACAAATTCCTCTTAAATCACTTCAAAATCATGAGTCTAATCACCTTTGTGAGGTATATAATGTAATTAGGCTTCATGTAGAAACTCCCAATTCAACTCACGTGCCATATATATGAATCTTTCGGATGGAAAATGGTTGAATTTTACATATTTATCTCTTAAAAAAGGCCACGTGGTTATCGCATACGAATATTCTGTCAATTTTTCAAATAAAAGGTTGACACTGCAACAAATTAGAAGTGTAAGGGTTTACTTGTTACAATTGGAAGTGAAGTTCTTGAAGTGAGATTTAGTGTAAAGTGCAAGGGTGCAAAGTGTAATTTTCCTTGAATTTCGGTTCGTGTTTGCATATGGTTTGGTCAACATAATTGTATTTTTGACGTGATTAATTGTCTTCTCAATGATTATTCAGCAAAGCAATAGCTATTTTTGAAGATGACGAATGTTTCAAAGCTGTAGAACGAGCTAAAGACAGAGAGGACCTTTTCGAAGACTATATGGTGGAACTTGAGAAAAAAGGTGCAGTTCTCCAACTTTAACCTCCCTCTTTATGCATATCATAGATATTTTAATTGACCGTCACCCTCTGGCTCTTTTTACAATTCTTGGCATCTCTTCCCACACCACTCTTTAGCTATACTATTATAGGAAGGGAATGCTTGCTTTGGTATGTTTGTGAGTCTTTGATTGATTTGCCTATTGCCACTGGGACACTGAGAGTATTTTGAAGTAACAAACAATTAGGGGGGAAGAACTGAGTAAGGAGGGAAAGATGCAAGGCAAAAAGTAGCACGGCATCATATGTCTCCTTCTAGTTCACCTGAGAACAGTACTAGGGTATTGTTTCGAAGAAGAAGAAGAAGAAGAAGAAGAAGAAGAAAGGCATCACCATCATATGGAGTAAGATATGTCACGTAAACAACTCCATTTAATAGCAAAATTGCTCAGATACAACTATAAGGGGTAGCCCAGTGGTTGACTTGTCCGCATGCTTAGAGTTGATCCCTCCTTAAGCAGCCTTGTGGCCAGCCATCATTCATGCAATGCATGAAGTTTACATGGTTCATGTGGATCGTGGCCCTGTAGGAGCTTGAGGGAGTAATCGGCCACAGGCCTAGACATCCTGTAGCAAAAAAAATAAAAATAAAAAAATAAATGATTGCTTAGATACTTGTGGACTGTTGGTTTCCTGCTCCACTAAGACTAGAATTTCTAAATAAGAACAAAGAAACTCGGACTGCTAAATTTTTTCTAGACATAATATGAACCACATATGACCCAACAACATATCCATTAAGACCAATGGACTACAGCCCATTTCCAGCAAATTCAGAAGTTATGTAAACACCTTGGGACTGTTAAATCTAATGTAACATGGATAAATATATCAGCAGCTTTCAAAGTTGACATTGAAGCAACAAAGACTCAAACTCAACCCAAAGCTTGATTAGGCAAGGTCCAAGTACACCCTGTGTGAAAATTTTCATTTGCTCCTTATCTTCTTGTTGTGCTTTTTATCCTTTTTCTCCTTAATTACAAGGTACTTATTGTACATAACTTACTACATAAAAAAGCATGATGGGCGGTTACTTTTTTCGCCTAATTGGACTAATTTTTTAGGACGGTTTTATGCTTTAATTTAATTTGAACTTTCATCATTTAACATGCACAGTGTATTAACGATTTTGCCCCTCAACAAAGTTGTTTTTCCCAAGCTTACATGGAGCTTGCTTGTGCTGCCTCTGTATTTGGGATTTTGTGCATGGATGGCCAGCTTCCACGTTTGCTAGCTTTTCATTTTTGATGTTGTGGCTGTTCAGTTTAGCAGGTTGGTTTGTTCTCTTTGATTGATCTCCTCCCAAGCATGACCTTTGCCAGAGTTTGTTTTGTGCAATTTCGTTTTTCTCTTTTCTGGGTTTGCAATAAAGTTTTTGGTTCTCTCATCAGTTAACCCTCTGTATTCCCATCTCAGGGCTTCATCTCCCGACCCAGAAATGATATAATGGAAGACTGGAGAAATGAAATCAGATTGAAGATGTTGCAATTGGAGTGACTGAGCTCTTCGGAGGTGGGGTGTCTCTCTCTCTCTCTCTCTCTCACACACACACACGCGCGCACATGCACACACACACACACACACACACACACACACACACACACACACACACACACGAGGCAAACTCGTTTTCTCTCTCAGTTCTGTAAGTCACTCTAGCTACCTGTCTGTACTGCTCGTTCTTTTACTTTCATTCAGTTTTCGTGCGACTCTCCTCAGCTTTCTCGGCTCTTCGGTTTTGCTATGTCCTCCCAGTTCCTATGCTATGTTGGTGAGTTCCGGAATGGACCGTGATTGATCAAGTCTTCTCCTGTGTTTTGTTTGCTGCTGGTAACATTTACTGTTTGGGTCTTGCTCACTCTTGTTGGCAGTTTTCTCCTTTGTTCGATTTCTGGCCCTGACGATGTTTGCTTTTCCCCCCCCACCTTGTAGTTCTGTTCTTTCAATGTTTTGATTGATTTAATCCTGTGGTTTGATATCATTGTTTATTTGAACACCCCACCCCCCCATTTCCAGCAAATTCAGAAATTATGTAAACACTTTGGGCCTATTAAAACCTGATGCAATATGGATAAATATATCAGCAGCTTACTAGGTTGACATTGAAGCAACAAAGACTCAAAATCAACCCAAAAGCTTGATTAGGCAAGGTGCAAGTACACCCTGTGTGAAAATTTTCATTTGCTCCTTATCTTCTTCTTGTGCTCTTTATCCTTTTTCTCCTTAATTACAAGGTACTTATTGTACATATCTTACTATAAAAAAAAAGCATGATGGGCTGTTACTTTTTTTGCCTAATTGAACCAATTTTTTAGGACAGTTTTATGCTTTAATTTAATTCAAAATTTCAGCATTTAACATGCACAATGTATTTACAATTTTTCCCCTCAACAAAGTTGTTTTTCCCAAGCTTACATGGAGCTTGCTTGTGCTGCCTCTGTATTTGTGATTTCGTGCATGGATGGCCAGCTTCCACATTTGCTAGCTTTTCAGGTTTGATGTTGTGGCTGTTGAGTTCAGCAGGTTGGTTTGTTCTCTTCGATTGATTCCTCCCAAGCATGACCTTTGCCGGAGTTTGTTTTGTGCAATTTCATTTTTTTCTTTTTTGTGTTTGCAATAAAGCTTTTGGTTCTCTCATCAGTTAACCCTCTCTATTCCCTTCTCAGGGCTTCATCTCCCGTATATCGGAAGACTGGAGAAATGAAATCAGATTGAAGATGTTGCGATTTGAGCGATTGAGCTCTTCAGAGGCGGGGTCTCTCTCTCTCTCTCTCTCACACACACACACACACACACACACACACACACACACACACTCACACTCACACTCACACACACACAAGGCAAACCCGTTTTCTCACTTTTCTCACTCTATTCTGTAAGCCACTCTAGCTACCTGTCTGCACTGCTTGTTCTTTTACTTTCATTTGGTTTTTGTGTGTCTCTCCTCAGCTTTCTCGGTTCTTCGGTTTTGCTATGTCCTCCCAGTTTGTATGCTACGCTGGTGAGTTCCGGAATGGACCAACATTCATCATGTTAGTTTAATCTCCTAATTTGTAGGTTCCATTTGAAGTTCTTATTCAAAGACAAATAGCTTGTCTGTCAGACCCAAGGCTTCAATGTGCTAGGTTTATCTATGATGAGTTAATTAAGGTAAGGAAATTCTTAATGTCTATCTATATGGGTTAACCATTGTTATTACTCGCACCTAGGACTGATTTTATCAATCCCATTTGAGATGAGCCATCACGGTATGGTCAATGAACTACAGCAGTTTCTTGTTTTAAGAAAGCACATGGATGAGGTTATTGGTAACTTTTTGCGAGAAGGCCTTGTACCCTCAGAGACAATGATTGGCACATTATTGAAATGGAGGTAGTACCTGAATTTAGGTTTTTTCCAATCTATTCCCTCTAGTTCCTGATGCATATATTTGAGAAATATTAAAATAGAGGCCCTTTTAGAACACTTTTGGGATATAATGAGGATCCTTGACCGATCTGAGAATTATTTACGTAGAAGTTGGAAATGCATCATGATGATCAATCAACAATTAAGTTTCTTGTACCAACAAGGTGATATGCAATGGACTGCCAGCAGCCGATGCGGATGGTGCTGTTATATTTTGATACTTTAGGTTTTGTCTCACTGATTATACCATTGTGGCTGATTATGATTTTGTGCCGATGAATCCATGGTGGTCTTTTAATTTTAAAGTTAAAAATGATGGATAGTTGGATACTAAGACCTTTACAGTTGAAGTAATTTATGTCAAGTTAATTATTAGTTAGTTTAACTTTGTTTGATAAGGTTTTAAAAAGGGCTACATCATGGTAGGAGGAAGATACTCTCTTTCACCTCAAAGCTGAAGTATTTTCAATTGAAGTTGTTTTTTTTATATTTGTTTTGTTATTTCTATTTATTTGTTTATTTAATTTTTTTTTGTGTGTGTATGTCTACGTTCTCTTTTTGATATCGTCTCCCATTGTTTAACAAAGTATATTTTTGGAATCATCAATGTAGGTTTATGATGAGGAGAGCCAGCTGAGTGGCATTTTGAGGTTTCAGAGCTGAAAGGAGGGTATGGCTATCACAATGGGACTCTGTGAACGAAGGTATTATTTTTTATTTTCAAATTATTTTTCCTTTCTTTGACTTGTTTTTACTTTTTATGAAGTGCTGATGATGGATAGTCTTCTCCTCCTGCAGTCTAAATTATGCTTGTGATTATTACTTATGAAATTTACTGGTTGTTCCTGCATTTTGGCATTTTCATCTTGGCATTTTGTACCCATTGGCATTTAGTTTCTTCAACATCTCATTTTAGATTAAATAAGTCAATGAGAGATTATTTGATAAGGAGCTTCTTCAACCTCTTTGCGGTTTATTTGGGTAAGTGAAAAAGGGCTCCTTTTTCTATATTTTTTAAGTTTTTCTTTTTATGATTCGCTACATTGTTACTCTTTTGCTGACTGTTGTGTCATTTGTGGTTTATTTTTTTTCCTTTTTAATCATTTTAATTTAGTTATTTAAAATTTAAATATAGGAGGCAATGATCGGTGAGAAAGGGCAGCAATAGGTTATGATCGAAAAACATTGAAGCATGGGGTACCACTGTTATTATAAATTTCCTTATTATGTTTTTGTTGTGACCTTTTTTTATTTTTCACTTGGAATACTTCTTAACTATTCTAAATCATGTTGTTATTTACAAAGTGCTTCTTCATTTCAACTTTTGAAAATATCAAGTAAATACCACAAATGTTTGCACATGTTGGTGTTTACTCGTGTTTTCATCTTGTAAGAGAGATATCTAACTAAGAGAGTTGCTTGGGGTTGGGTGTGATAGGGTCTGTTCAAAATCTAGTTGGAGTGAGAGAATCACTTGTTTGGGTGTGACTGGCACCTGTATAAAGCTAGTTGGAGTGAGAGGATCACTTGTAACGTGGACTAGTGCCGGTAAAGCTAGTGGTTATATCAAATCATTGGAACTAGTGGGAAAAATCTCCAGGAAGCAACCTTGGGGTGTGGACATACTACGATAAAATCTGGTGTTGTATTCTATTGCTTGCTTTCCTTTTTGTTATTGCTTGAAGTACTCTTTTTATCTTTGATTGGCTTGATTGTTACATTGCTTGAGATTAACTTGCTGCTAATCTGAAAGCCGTCTGTTTGAGCTTGTTTATTTGGAACTTTGAGCATTCTCATTTTGCTCCTGCAAATAAACATCTCTCTGAAGTACTAAGCGTCCTCAATTCTGATCTAGAGCTTTCTCATTTATGGTCTGTAAATTGACAACTCTGTATATTTCAGCTTTCTCCTTTCCTACTTTAAGCTCGCTCATTTAAGTTGGTTAGTGTAATTGTTATAAGTTGTGTTTAATTTTTTAAAAACCCAATTCACCCCCCTCTTGGTTTGCATTTTGGGTAACATGCCTTATTTTCGATGAGCGGTGTGCTTTCTTAGTGGATGGACAAGATTGCCTTTGCCTATTTCAAAAGGACCAAAATCGTAAATCCTATTTTTCAGCAATCCTACATCTATACTGCTTAATTATGCAATCTTCCAATGTAAACTTCCTTACTCCAATATTATTTATTTTAAGTGTCGCTACTTTTGCAAGCTTCACGTACTACTCAATGGCTTTCCCAGAGTCTTCATTGTGCAGGTATTTATAATGTCGTCACATCTACCTACTAGTCTCTCCAATCGTGAAGTCAATGGTTCTAATCTATTTTCTGTGTGAATTCTCTTAGCAGTTATGCCAATAACAAAGCAGCTCAGGATGTTGTCTATCCTCTTGATGGAGTTTCCACAGGGGTTGTTGAGGTATTTTATGTCATTTTGCTAATTCAAGTTGAAAAGTGTATGTTTAGTTACAAATACTTGATATATTCTGTTACCATCTTGTTCTGGTTTTTTTCAATTTGACGGAAGCCAAGAAAGGCAAGGGAAGTGCTGGGAATAGTGGTTCAGGAGCTTTTGGTCTATGAAAATAAATTGGTATCGCTTAGGATTAAACTTCTCACTGTTTATTTTATAGTTTTTTTATGGGTGCTTACAAAATTTTTTCTCTCGCTTCAGAGGAGGCAAGAAATGCATTTAAATCACTTCTGGAATCTGCAAAGATTGGGTCTGATTGGACCTGGGATCAAGCAACTTAGTTACTACATATAATTTTTATTAATCTTCACAATTAGGCAGGTTCGTGAAATTGAGAGGAAATTCATCAGGCTATGAGTAATAATTAATGACCAAAGGTATGGTGCTCTGAGAACACTTGGAGAGCGGAAGCAAGCTTTTAATGAGTTATATATCTCCATGGATGAATTCAATAATGAAATTCTTATTGCATAAAGTGGTAGTTTTGCTGCCTAACCTGTTTAAAAGCTGTTTCTTACGTTATTCATTTAGTATACAGCTTGATTAAGCAATGTATAAACATCATGTTGCAGTTCCCGGTACAAAGGAAAAAACAGAATGGTGAAGGAAGATTTCAGGAAAATTTTGGCAGTAAGTTGTTTGTTTCTTTTGGATATCCAAATTCATAGATTTTGAAATATTTTCTCTCTCACAATAACTAATCCTTTTTTATTTTTTGTTATTTTATGTTTTTGACCTTGTTCTTCTTTGTCTGGATTTTTTCATAGGAGTCTAAAGAGCTGATATCGTCCACAAGATGGAGGTCTATATCAGTTGCAAAGTGAATTTGGAATTTTCTTTTCCTAATATGAAGATCTTTGGTCTATACCATGGTTATTTGAGCTTTTCTGAAATGAATTTTGGTTAATGTTTGCATATGGTATGGTCAATAGAATTGTATTTTTCATGTGTTTAACTGAATTCTCAATAATTATTCAGCCAAGCAATAGTTATTTTTGGAGATGACAAACGTTTGAAACTAGTAGAACGAGCTAAAGACCTAATGACCTTTTCGAAGACTATATGGTGGAACTTGAGAAAAAGGTGCAGTTCTCCAACTTGAACTTCACTCTTTATGCATCTCATAAATATGTATAATTGACCCTCACCCTCTGGCTCCTTTTACAGTTGAAGGTGTTTCTTCCCACAACACTCTCTCTTTAGCAATACTATTATATGAAGCGAATGCTTGCTTTGGTATGTTTGTCAGACTTTTATTGATTTGCCTATTGCCACTGGGGACAATGTGAGTGTATTTTGAAGTAACAAACAAGTAGTGGGGAATAACTGAATAAGGAGGGAAAAGATGCACGGCTGAAAGTAGCACGGCATCATATGTCTCCTTCTAGTGCACCCGAGAACATTACTGGGGCGTCACCATCACAAGGATTAAGTTATGTAACATAACTTTTTAACTAGAAGTCCCATAACTTTGTAGTAAATCAGAGTTACAGTGTCTTGTCCTTAAAATTAAGCTATGTTTGTCTTTCTTTAACTTTTTATGTTTATGACAAATTATCGGATCCAGAATAGTATAACGTATTGTCAAGAGCATAAAGTGGTAGTTTTGGTGCCTATACTATTTAGATGCTGTTTCTTACTTTATTCTTTTAGTATATAGCTTGATGAAGCATTTTATAACCATCATGGTGCAGTTCCTGTTGCAGAGGAAAAAACAGGATGCTGAAGAGAGGCGTGCAAGACAGATCACTGGAAGATTTTAGGAAAATGTTGGCTGTAAATTGTTTGTTTCTTTTGGATATTTTAGGTTCATAGATTTTGAAATATTTTCTCTCCCACAATAACTAATCATTTTTTTTTGTTTTTTTGTTTTTGATCTTATTCTGTTTGTCTGGATTGTTTCATAGGAGTCTAAAGAGCTGACATCATCCACAAGATGGAGGTCTATATCTGTTGCAAAGTGAAGTGGGATTTTTCTTTTCCGAATATGAAGATATTTGGTCTATACCACGGTCATTTGAGCTTTTTTAAAATGAAATTTTAGTTGATGTTTGCGCATGGTATGGTCAACATAATTGTATTTTTAATATGATAAACTGACTTCTTAAGTAATTATTCAGCAAAGCAATAGCTATATTTTAAGATGACGAACCTTTGAAAGTTGTAGAATGAGCTAAAGACGAGAGGACCTTTTCGAAGACTATATGGTGGAACTTGAGAAAAAAGGTGCAGTTCTCCAACTTTAACTTCACCCTTTATGCATATCATAAGTATGCACAATTGACCCTCATCCCCTGGCTCTTTTGACAATATAGGCATCTCTTCCCACACCACTCTCTCTTTAGCTATACTATTATATGAAGGGAATGCTTGCTTTGGTATGTTTTTTAGTCTTTGATTGAGATTTGCCTAGCGCAACCGAGAAGTCCCAAGAAGAAGAAGAACCCATTTGCCTACCACTCTCAGAGTTACAGTTTCTTGTACTTAAAATTAGGCTATGTTTGTGCTTCTTTACCTTTTTATGTTTATGACAAATTATCGGATTCAGTATAGCATAACGAAATGTTGAGAAGCTACAAGGATTAAGCTTGTTTCTACTTGAAATTTTTTCCAGTTATATAGTTTTAGTTATGTGGTTTCTGGAAGTAGCTAAAATAAGGTATGATCAGATTTTTAAAATTATTTCTATCTAATTGTTTTGTTAAATTAATTTGTAGGTTCAACATGCCTTCTCATACTTGGAGAGGTGTTTTACTGCAAACAATATCTGGAGGTTTGAGTTGTAACATTTTCAGAATCTATTATATTGTCGTTTGGAAATGGTGTGAAGATTTTGGTGGGGTAGTGAAGTTTTACAAATTGTGTGGCATGTTGACTAAGCTGAACCTTGTCTCTTATAGTTCTGAAGTGTTTTCAATGGAAGTTGTTTTTTTTTTAATTGCTTTGTTATTTCTATTTATTTATTTTTTTTGGAGTGTGTGTGTGAGTGTGTGCGTCTAAATTCTCCTTTTGATATCATCTCTTATGCTATGGTGTTATAGATGGAATTTAGCATAATTCTTTGCTTTCTTAAAGTGTCTATTGTTTGTTTCTAACTATCTATCCTTTTTTTTCCTTTTGTTTTTTACTCACAAGGTTGGACTGGTTGCTGCATATTATGAGGAGCCATCATCATCATTTGCTATTCCTATGCAATTTCAAAGAATATATCATTTAATTTTTTAAACAAGTGATAACATGACCTCACTTAAAATATTTAGAGCATTGTTTAACAAAATATGTTTTTGGAATCATTAATGTAGGTTTATGATGAGAAGAGTCTAGTTGAGTGGCACTGTAAGGCTTCAATGATGAAAGCAGGGTATGTCTATTGCAACGGGATTATTTGAATGAAGGTATTATTTTTTATTTTCAAACTATTTTTCCTTTCCTTGACTCGTTTTTACTTTTGATGAAGTGCATCTGATGATGGATATTCTTATCCTCCTGTAGTCTAAATAATGCTTGTGATTATTTGAAATTTAGTGTTTGTTCTTCCTTTTAGACAGTTTCATCTAAGCATTTCGTTGGCATCCCATTGGCATTATGTTTCTTCAACATCTCATGTTAGATTGAATAAGTGGCTGAGAGATTATTTGATAGGGGGCTGATAGAATATAAAGTACTGTGTTTCTATATTTCTGAATATTAAAAACTATGCAAGACAAATACAAGAGTTAAATAGGCAAAAGAAGCGTGTTGCCCTAGATGGCAAACAGACTAAACTACCCCTAACACAGAAGATAAATAAATATCTATTCACAAGGGCTTCTTCACCCTCTTTGCGGTTTATTTGACTAAGTGAAAAGGGGCTCCTTTTTAAAAATTCTTTTTTTATACTTATTTGTAATTTATTCTCTGGAATGCTACTCTTTTGCAGAAGATCAGAGCTTTTCCAAAACCGTTGTGTCATTTGTGGTTTATTTTTTTTTCTTCTTTTTAATCATTTTTATTCAATTGTTTAATATAGGAGGCAATGATCGGAGAGAAAAGGCAGCTGTAAGTTATGATCTGGTAACATTGAAGTATTGGGGTACCACTTCCATTACAAATTTCCTTATTACGTGTCTATTGTAACTTTTTTTTTTGTCACTTGGAATACTTCTTAACCATTTAAATCATGTAATTAATTACAAAGTGCTTGTTCATTTCAACTTTTGAAAATGTCAAATAAATACCATAAATGTGCACATGTTAGTGTTTATATCCACTTACTTGGAGATTCACATTATAGGCTTTACAATGTATTTCACATAATTTATTTAGGTGTTTTCTTGTGTTATTTAGTTTTGCTCAAGAACTAGTCAAAGCTTAGCACATGATCATTTCATGGCCTTTGATTTTTTTCTAAGCAAGATTTTCTCCAATGGCCACATGCCAAAAGAAGATGGAGACCATCTTTATATACATGACTAGAGAAGAAGAATGGAAGAACACACTACATCAAAGTGAAATGCATGGTACAAGTTTTTGAGAGCTTCATTGTCTTTTCTCTTATAATATTTTGAGAAATTTATTGGCATATTTGTTCTGTAAGTGTAGTTTTGCTCTTGTGTTTTCATCTTGTAAGAGATATATCTAGCTAAAAGAGTTGCTAAGGCTTAGGTGTGACTAGGACCTGTTCAAAATCTAGTTGAAGTGATAGAATCACTTGTTTGGGTGTGACTAACACCTATATAAAGCTTGCTGGAGTGAGAGGATCACTTGTAAGTTGGACTAGTACCTGTAAAACTAATGGTTGTATCAAATCATTGGATATGGTGGAGAAAAATCTCAAGGAAGGAGCCTTGGGGCGTGAATGTAGGCTTAAAGAGTCCAAAGCCGAACCACGATAAAATCTGTTGTCATATTCTATTGCTTGCTTTATTTGTCTACTTGATTTCCTTTTTGTTATTGCTTGAAGTAATCTCTTTATCTTTGATTGGCTTGATTGTTACACTGCTTGAGATTAACTTGTTGCTAATTTGAAAATGGTCTTTTTAAGCTTGCTTCTCTGGAACTTTGAGTATTCTCATTTTGCTCCTACAAAGAAAGCATCTCTCTGAAGTTTTGGGCTTTCTCAATTCTGATCTTGGGCGTTCTCATTTATTATATATTTCAAGGTATATTCAGCTTTCTCATTTCTGATTTTGAACTTGTTCATTTAAGTTGTTTAGTGTAATTGAAATAAGTTGTTTTTAAATTTTTAAAAACCCAATTCACCCCCCTTTTGGTTTTCTTTAACATGCTTTATCTTTTGTGTGTGGTGTGCTTTCTTATTGCCTTTGCCGATTTCAAAAGGATTGAAATTGTAAATCCTGTTTTTTTAACAATCCTACATATATTGCTTAGTTATGCAATCTTGCATTGTAAACATACTATCTCCAATATTATTTATTGGGTAAATTACACTTTGTACCCTTGCACTTTACACTAAATCTTACTTTAGGAACTACACTTTCAATTGTAGCAATTAAACCCATGTACTTTTAATTTGTTGCAATATCACCCTCCCGTATACTTTTGTTAGTGCAATTGACTGTCAAAAGCTATATGCGTCTCACGTGGGCCTTTTTCAAAAGTACAAATGTATTCTCGTACCATTTTGACATCCAAACGCCGTCAATCTTCCCTCACTTGAGATGATTTGGGGATATTTTGCAACCCTACTTTTGTTTGATACATAGAATGATTGTAAATAGTTTAGGAAGGATTTGTGAGAAATTACTGTAAAGAAGTTTGAAAACTAAATGATTGGAATAAAAGAATATCATTTAGTGTGAGAATACATTTTTGCCTTTTAAAAAGGTCCACGTGAGTCACATATGGCTTTTTGTTGACAATTGCACAAGTTAAAACTTAAGAAAGGGTGACATTGCAACAAATTATAAATACAGGGGCTTAATTGTTACAATTGAATAGGTCCTAAAGTGGGATTCGGTGTAAAGTGTAGTGATGCAATGTGTAATTAACCCTTATTTATTTTAACTATTGCTACCGTTGCAAGTTGCACTTACTACTGAATGGCTGCACTGGTTTCTGTTGCAAAGGAGCATGCTAGGTATGGAGAAATCACTGAATCAAAGGCATGTAACTTGTTTACCTAAGTTTTCACTAGATTATGCTTGAGTTCATTGCTACACTCATTGGCAGATCATTCCCAGTTGTGGCTGTGAGTTTTTCTCTATCCATTTACGCATATCCTTTATTAATTGTCAAAATTTTTGCTCGATTATGCTTGAGATAACTGTTAAGTTCATGGGTAAATCATTCCTAGCCGTGGTGGTGGCCTTTTCCCCTAGCATCTAAATGAATGAAGAACATTCTGGGTAGAGTGTTGCATGTACATAGAAGTTTGCATTTTTACTTATGTACTGATCCAGTGGCAATATTCTTAGCTGGCCAGGAGGCAATGTTGAATGTAAACCAGTTTTCATTATGATCTACACGTCTGTTTGCTTTTAGGGTAATAACATATTTCTTGCAGTGGTTGTGCTTCTGTCCCGTTGTACTTCAGTGTGTTTGAATATGTTTATTGGTAGCTAAAGTAAGGAGTAGTTTGCTAAAATTTTTAGAGTTTTTGCCTCTAGCAATTCAGGAACAATTGTTCCTTTAGAGAGATCCACATGGCACTGTTTCAGTATTTATATTCTCTGTTTTGTCTTCAGGAGATATGATTATTTTTTTTTCTTTTTCAAATCCACGTTGCTGCCATAGAAACAGAGAAAATGCTTACACAAATTATTGAAGTGGAATTGGAGCAGAGGAAGTAAAGGAGTGAATATAAAGGCCACTTCAAAGGGCAGTCACTTTTTTAGGTGCGTTTCATTTCTACCTATATGTTGCTAACCTTGAAATAATGCCAATGCTATTATGTGGTACTATGTCCTTGCGTTGCCTTAAAGGGCTATCTATTTTGTTGCAATTTAATTACATTGACTAACAGTCATTAACTTTTTAACTTGAAGTCCTATAACTTTGTAGTATATCAGAATTACCGTTTCTTGTCCTCAAGACTAGGCTATGTTTGTGTCTCTTTAACTTTTTATGTTTATGAAAATTTATTGAATTCAAAATAGCATAACAAAATGTTCAGAAGCTACTAGAGATTTTGTTGTTTCTACTTGAAGGTTTTGTTCAGTTATATAGTTTTAGGTATGTGGTTTCTAGAAGTAGCTAAAATAAAATATGATCAGATAGTTAAAATTATTGTTTGTGTTAAATTATTTTGTAGGTTCAATATTCCTTATCATTGTTGGAGAGGTGTTATGCTGCTAACAATATCTGGAGGCTTGAGTTGTAGCATTTTCAGAATCTATTACATTGTCGTTTGGAAATGGTATGATAATTTTGGTGGGGTAGTTAAGTTTTACAAATTGTGTGGCTGTTCACTAAGCTGGACGTTGTCTCTTACAGTCCTGGGCTTTTTCGTGTATTTTTTCCTATTTACTTTGGATGTGATTTTCTTGAACCTTTCATAACATCTCTAGATGCTTCTGGATACTCTTTCACAATACTATTAAGTGGGAAATCAAGCAAAAGAAATAATAATAATAAAGAAAAGAGACGGAAAAAGCTATTAATGGATAGGCTATGCCTCTTTTTGATTTTTTAAAATTCTTCTCCCTCCTTTTAACTGTAGTCTGTTGGTTCAAGCTTGCAGGCATTGGTGGATGGACCTCTCCTACATTTACAATCTGTGTGGTGAAGCATATATGGTATACCTTTATTTAAACTGATGAGACTAGTTTAACCTCATAAAACAGGGCACTGAGGACTTTTGAAGCTTCAGAACTAAATCTCTCAAGTACAGTGGGTGTTCTTTTGAAAATTACAATTCTTATTTTATTTATTTATTTATTTTTTGTGTTGATTGACTGCTTTTTCGCTACTGGGGTTCAATTGCATATTTAAACATTGCTGTTTTTTAGTTTCTAGAGGAAGAAAGGAAATAAAAGTTGATTTGCTTCTGAAGCCCAGATTCTAATATGATTTCTAATATTAATTTTCTTTATAAATTGCCTTTGTTTTGATTAAGTTTTGTATCTTATTGAATAATGATGCCACATACATAAATGCCTTAGGTTACTTGTGGTTGATTATGATTTTGTACCAGTGAATCCGTGGTGGTCTTTTAATTTTAAAGTAAAAAATGATGGAAACTAAGACCTTGACAGTTGAAGTTATTTATGTTAAATTCATTATTAGTTAGTTTAACTTTGTTTGGTAAGGTTTTTAAAGGGGGCTACTTCATGCTAGGAGGAAGATACTCTCTTTCACCTCAAAGCTGAAGTATTTTCAACAGAAGTTAGTTTTTTTTTTTGCTAATTTGTTTTGTTATATCTATTTGTCTGTTTATTTAGTTTTTTGGGTATATATATATGTCTAAATTCTCTTTCTGATATCATCTCCTATGCTATTTTGATATAGATGGAATTTTGCATAATTCTTTGCTTTTTCTTAAAGTGTCTATTGTCTGTTTCTAATAATCTGCTTTTTTTTTTTTTCTTAATTGCAAGGTTGGACTGATTGTTGTATATTATGAGGAGCCCTTGCATCATCATCATTTCCTATTTCTATGCAATTTCAGAGAATATATGATTTAATTTTTTAAACAATAGATAACATAACTTCACTTAAAATACATAGAGCATTGTTTAACAAAATACGTTTTTGGAATCATTAATCGAGGTTCATAACGAGAAGAGCCAACTGAGTGGCATTTTGAGGCTTCAGAGCTTAAAGGAGGGTATGGCTATGAACGAGATTATGTGAACGAAGGTATAATTCTCTATTTCCAGACTAAGTTTCCTTTCTTTGACTTATTTTTACTTTTGATGAAGTGCATCTGATGATGGACATTCTTTTCCTCCTGTAGTCTAAATCATGCTTATGATTATTACTTATGAAATTTAGTGGTTGTTCCTGCTTTTAGACAGTTTCGTCTAAGCATTTTGTTTGCATCCCATTGGCATTCGGTTTCTTCAACATCTCATGTTTTACTGAATAAGTGGCTGAGAGATTATTTGATAGGGGGCTTCTTCAACCTCTTTGCGGTTTATTTGGATAAGTGAAAATGGGCTCCTTTTTCTAAAATCTTTTTTTACTTCTTCTTTTTAATTAATTCCCTGGAATGCTACTCTTTTGCAGAGATTTTTTTAAACCATTGTGTCATTTGTGGTTTATTTTTTTTTTCTATTTAATCATTTTTATTCAGTTGTTTAAATATAGGAGGCATTGATAAGGGAGAAAAGGCAGCCATAGCTCATGATCTAACAACATTGAAGCATCGAGTTACCACTGCCATAACAAATTTCTTTATTATGTTTTTGTGGTTTTTTTTTTTGTCAATTGGAAACCTTCTTAACGATTTAAATCATGTAATTAATTACAAAGTGGTTGTTCACTTCAACTTTTGAAATATCAAATAAATATATAAATGTCTGCACATGTTGGTGTTTATATCCACTTACTTTGAGATACACATTATATAACTACCTAGCATCCTTATAAGAATGTGCTAAATCACAAAGATAGAAAACCGCTTTACAATGCATTCACATATTTATTTGGTATTTTCTTCTATTCTTTAGTTCTGCTCAAGAACTAGCTAAAGCTTAGCACATGATTATTTCATGGCCTGTGATTTTGTCCAACGGCTATATTCCAAAAGAAGATGGAGATCATCTTTATATACATGGCTGGAGAAGAAAAATGAAAGAATAGAGGGCATCAAAGTGATATTCATCCTATAAGTTCTTGAGAGTTTCATTGTCTTTTCTCTTGATATATTTTCGGAGCTTTATTGGGATATTTATTCTGAGAATTTGTTTGTAAACATGAGTGGTTTTACTCTTGTGATTTCATCTTTTAAGAGAGATATCTAGCTAAGAGAGTAGCTAGGGTTTGGTTGTGACTAGTGCCTGTTCAAAATCTAGTTGGAGTGAGAGGATCACTTGTTTGGGTGTGACTTGTGCCTATATAAAGCTAGTTAGAGTGAGAGGATCACTTGTTTGGTGGACTAGCGTCGTTAAAGCTAGTGGCTGTATCAAATCGTTGGATATAGTGGAGAAAGATCTCAAGGAAGGAGCCTTGGGATTGGATGTACACTTGAGGAGTTTAAGGCTGAACCATGATAAGATTTAGTGTCGTATTCAGTTGCTTGGTTTATTTGTATGCTTGTTTTCCTTCTTGTTATTGCTTGAAGTAAGCTCTTCATCTTTGAGTGGGTTGATTGCTGCACTACTTAAAGATTAACTTGCTGCTAATTTGAAAATCGTTTGTTTGAGCTTGCTTGGTTGGAACTTTGAGCATTCTCATTTTGCTCCTGCAAATAAGCATCTCTTTGAAGTTTTGAGCTTTCTCAATTCTGATCTTGAGCTTTTTCATTTTGTATCTGTAAGCTAACAACTCTATGTATATTTCAGCTTTATCATTTCTGACTTTAAGCTTGCTCATTTAAGTTGTTTAGTGTAATTGCAATCAGTTGTTTTTAATTTTATTTTTTATCTTTTTCATTTACAAACATATTTTTATGGGCTTAACTCTTGATTTCCCTTGATTTTTCACACTGCTTTTGCAAACAGAAGATTGTACATTGCTTTGGGAGCTCTCTTTATAACATGCTAAAGTGGATTTTTCTTGATATTATATTTGGCATAATTGTAGTTTCCCTCTTATTGCTTTTGTATTTGTATTTTCATTAGTAAAGGGCAAAGACATTGGAGGAGCATAAGCGCAATAGAATGGAATACTTGAACTTCCTGAAATCATGTGACTTCGTTACAATACTCTTTTTGCTTCTTTTCAATTTTCTATGCAAGTTGTATAACTGGGTTCTTTCTAAGATCTATAGTTTTCTGCATATGTGATGTTTTCTACTAGGCAAGCAGCTAGTGGAGATAAATTCAAGGCCGCTTAGAGGCTGAGGAAAGATGCTCGTGTCTTGAAAAAATTGATTGCTTAGAAATTTTCCAGGTGATATTCCTGATTTGAGTACCTATTACTCTTAAGTTGTCAGTTTAGCTAATTTTGACTTGTCACAGGAATATATTTGCGATCTAGAGACGAAGGAGGAAGAGCATATGGAAATAAGGATAGTACCTCAATTATAGTGGTGTTTTGGTTGTAAGTGGTCGTTGCCTTTTGTTTTGATTTGTTCTTATTTATTTTTTCTACAATTTAAAGAGGAAGAATTGAGATATGCGGAGCGCAAAAATCGTGATGAGTTCTGCAAGTTGATGGAAGGCCACATTGCTGCAGTCATACTTTCAGTATCAATATCTTTTGTTTTGTGTTCGGTGAGATGATTATCATTATTTGTTTTTCAGATCCAGGTTGCTGACATTGAAATAGAGAAAATCCTTTTTTAAATTATTGAAGTTGAATTGGAACAGAGGAAGCGAGAAGTGAATATAAAGGCCACTTCAAAGGGCAGCCCACTTTTCAGGTGCCTTTTATTTTTGCCTACATGGTCGTAACCTTTGAATGATGCCAATGCTATTAGGCGTTGTTGTGTCCTTGTGTTGATTAAGAGGGCTATCCATTCTATTGCAATTTAATTACATCAACTAAAAGTGTGATAACTTTGGCGTAAATCAGAGATGCTGTTTCTTGTCCGTAAAATTAGGCTAAGTTTGTGTTTCTTAACTTTTTACGTTTATGACATGTTATAGAATTTAAAATAGCATATAGAATTCAAAATAGCATAACAAAATGTCCAGAAGCTACTGAAGATTTCATTGTTTCTACTATAAGGTTTTTGTTGAGTTATGTAGTTTTAGTGATGTGGTTTCTAGAAGTAGCTAAAATAAAGTATCATCAGATTGTTAAAATTATTTCTATCCAATTGTTTATGTTAAATTAATTTGTAGGTTGAACACGCCGTCTCCTACTTGTACAGGTGTTTTACGACAGAATATCTGGAGGCTTGAGTTGTAACATTTTCAAAATCTATTACATTGTTGTTGGGAAATGGTGTGAAGATTTTGGTGGGGTAGTGAAGTTTTACGAATTGTGTGGCATGTTCACTAAGCTGAACCTTGTCTCTTACGGTCCTGGGCTTTTTCATGTATTGCCCCCTATTTACCTTGGATGTGATTTTCTTGAACCTTTCAGAACATCTCTAGATACTTCTGGATATTCTTTCAGTATACTATTAATGGGTAGCCACTAATCAAGCAAAGAAATAATTATAATAAAGAAAAGAGATGGAAAAGGCTATTAATGGATAGGCTATGCCTCTTTTTGATCTTTTTAAATTCTTCTCCCTCTTTTCTCCCTCCTTTTAACTGTAGTCTGTTGGTTCATGTTTGCAGGCATTGGTGGATGGAACTCTCTTGCATCAATCAATACCTTCATGTCTATAGCTGACCTGTTTGTAACGCTATATCTATGCTGCATATATGCATGCGCAGATATTTGGATTACCATATATTGAACATGGACAGATGGTCAAATTGAATTATGCCCTTTTTTCCCCTAAGACATGAAGGTATTAATTGATGAAATGTTGAGGTTTTCCTTTACTTGTGTAGTTACCAATTCCTGTGTTTATTCTGTGAAAATTGAGACGAGTTTGAGTTGTAAGACTACTACCCTATGTGTATTGAGGCTTCTTTTGGAGAGAACAATATGGAGTTGGATGGTAGACAGATGTATATTTGTTTGCATGTGTATTTGCTTCCCTGTGGTACTTTAAGGGGCTTTTATATTTACATCCCCAAAGAAATAAACTTTTGCTTTTTTTATTTTTATTTTTTTCCCTGATGGCCAAATCATGTTCTTTTATATGTATTTGAAAGAATAAAAAAGAAATAAAAAAAATCTTATTGAGAATTTTAGGGATATTTATGTAGAGATATATCTCCTCCCTAGTTGTTTTTTTGTATTAATTGCACAAGAGTAATGGTTGTATTTCTTTTTTTGTTTCCTTAGTTATAATCCTTTGACATTTTTTATTTCTTCTTTTTGTTGGTTTACTCTTTTAATTTTAGATAAAAAACTGCTTGAAATTGTTTTTCATTTTTTTTGGGAGCTCTCTTTATGATATGCTAAAGTGGATTTTTCTTGGTATTGTATTTGGGATAATTGTAGTTTCCCTCTTACTGTGTTTGTATTCGGATTTTCGTTAGGAAAGGGCAAAGACTTTGGAGGAGCAGAAGCGCAATAGAATGGAGTACTTGAACTTCCTGAAGTCATGTGACCTCATTACAGTACTCTTTTTGCATCTTTTCAATTTTCTATGCAAGTTGTATAACTGGGTTCTTTCTAAGATCTATAGTTTATTGCATGTGTGATGTATCCAACTCAGGCAAGCAACCAGTGGAGAAAAAGTCAAGGCCGCTTAAAGGCTGAGGAAAGAAGCTCGTGTCTTGAAAAAATTGATTGCTTAGAAATTTTCCAGGTGATATTCCTGATTTGAGTACCTATTACTTTTAAGTTGTCAGTTTTGCTAATTCTGAATTGTCACAGGAATATATTCACGATCTAGAGAGAGTGGAGGAAGAGCATATGAAAATAAGGATGTTACCTCATGACATTATACGCATATTCTAGAGTGGCCTGTTGACTCTTCCTCTATAACATGTCGAGAAGTTTGAATCTTCTCTGATTGTCTTTGTTTCTTTCTGTCATGGTTTTCATCTAGATTACCTTGTGTGGATTTTATCCATCTATATTAGCCTGTACAAACTAACAAAATGTTTGTTTAGGTTTGATAAAGAGGAATTTAATTCTCTTCACCTGGCTAACCTATGAAAGAATGTGATATTTGTGTCTAACTTGATCTGTTTCATTCCAGATGTTTTGAGTTTTTAATTCTCTCTTTCATGGCTTGATCATTCATTCTTCACCAACTTAGCGTCGTGTTGCGGCCTTTCTTCAATTTCTGGCCCAAAATATGAATGATGGGCTTTGACCAACAGTAGTCCGTGCTATATCCCATTTGTGGACAAGTCATATTAAAGTGAGAGGTTTTTGTTTTTTTACTTTTCTGTTGATTAATTAAAGGTTCACTCTCAATCTTATCTCTCACAGATGATAACATTAGGTAACCTTGTTTTCAATTCTTTGTTTTTTGTTTTTTTTTTTGTTGAAGACTGCAATGACTATGGTGACACGCTGGGGGCTTTATACAACCAAAGCGTGTTCTCTTTAAAACAATGAGTGTTTCCTGTGTTTTTATTTGTTGTTGATTAATTGCAGGTTCTCTTTCACTCTCATAAATCAGAATAGCAAGTAACGTGTCTATTTTTTTAATTTTGTTTTCTTAAATAATGCTGTGACTGTGGTTTTGTTTTGTTTAATTCTTTATTTGTGAATGCGTTTAACTTCTACTTTGTGACTGCATTTATTTTTTCTATCATATTTTTAACTAAATAAACATTGCTGTACTAGTTTTATGAGTATTTCTGATGGCTTTTTTTTATGCCCATAATTCAACTTGTGGATGGATTTGTGCCTTCAAACACTAGGAAGATCGATTGGATTGCTTCCTTTATATGTTTCTTTGAAATGATAACTTGACGATATAATTCTATCATATTCTAAGCACATAGTTTAGAATGTGATCATTTGGCATTAGGCAAAGGCAATTTTCCAAGGTGAAGAAAGAACCTTCCTTCAATTCTTCTAGGGCATTCTGTTTTATGAGAAACAATCTATTTAATTGTGCTTGTATTATAATGATGTGACACGTGCGTAATGTAGTAGCAGCATTGACAATTGATTTTGATCTTTTACCTTGAAATCTAATTTCTGCCACAATAGATGCGCTCTTGCTGTTTTTCCCCTTACTCTAGCTGGACCAGATTGGGATAATAGTCTCGGCCTTTCATATGTATTTCTAATCTCCTGAATATTCAGTATTCCTAATACTCTGATTATTGATCATTGTAGCGGCTGAGAGCAATCACCAATTAATGGTATGTTTTTCTTTTTGTTTCTCATTCACTTTTGTGATATTTGACTCATTTACACATTTCTGGGTTTAGGACTATTATCTATAATACCAAAGGCTTGAGGTAACACCATCATTCTGTTAATTACTTACTCTATAGATTATAGAATGAGATGGTTGAAAATTGTTCAACATGATGGGCTGTGAGTACAATCATCGTTTGATCTAGATTGTGGATGAACTTAACAGATGCTTCATAAATTGAGTCCAGTCAGTTTTGGGTGCTTTTTTCAAGTTTGGATGGTTTTATTCATACTATGAATTTAGTAGTGTTTTTGATTGAGGCTCAATAAATGGGATTGGTTGTGATATGCTTTTCTTGGTACAAATTAAACTTTTTCTCCTTCCCTGTTTCTTGCTACAGTAGTGACGTATTAGTGTTATTTTAATTCTGACTATTGATGTAGTACTTAATGTTTTATAAGTAACTCTATGGTGATTGCTTAATGAGCATCAAGTGGATGGGAAGTGATTCCCATTCTGGAAAGCAGGATTCCCAGTTTTTAAAATTGCATGACATAATCTGATCACTTTCATGAAATTTAATTAAAATTGTTGAAATTTAATTAATCTGATGACTTGATTTTAAAATAACTTCTGCCTTCGTCAACTTGAAGGGAAAATACAGAAACACACACTTTCGGATAACTCCCACATTCTACATGTCTTCAGCACCCGTTTCAGAAACTATTTAAAATCAATTGCACAGAAAGTCCTCCAATTGAAATAAGAAAATTCCAAACAGTTTGGCCTACAGGGTGAAACAACACAAACTCGAAGAGCTTAAATAATCTACTCATAAAAAGAAGAGCTTAACTAATCATTGAACAGGTAACTGGTAATTAATCAATATCATCTGAGACTGAAAGGCTTACCTCACAAATTTTTGGAACAATTGATTTTTTAGAACTACTGTAAGTTGGTTCTATTTGTAACTTATAAGTTCATAAATATTCTCTATTGTTTGTGGGTATAAATTTTCTAATGGATAGAACGTTTGATTACCTCGCATTTACAAAGTTTCATCTACAATTTATTTATGATTATGTGTTGACCTGTTGCAGCCATTAGTGAAGGATATTTACTTGGACAATTAGGCTTCTTGAAGCTGGATTGAAGCCAAAGTAATTTCTTCATTACCTCTCTTTACTTATTATTTATGTTAACACTCATTTTCTTTGGTAAAATTCATCATTTGCTAAATTACATTGCCCTTGTGTTAGATTTGTTTGATGGGAAGCCTCCAGATTGGAAAAAGCAACAGCTTGCAAAATGGTATTTTTTTCTTCGTAGTTTTTCTTAGAGTTTTTACTTAATCTTCTTTTGGCCATGAGTAGAAGTGCACAAATGTTTGGTTACTATGATTTTCATATGGATTTGCTACTGAGGTCTTGAACATGGCCTTGGAAGTAAAATGAATATTACATGTAAAATTCCATTCTAGCATTAACTTTCTTTTTTATTCTCATCTGTTTTCTACTGCCTTGAAGAAGCGGGAGAGGAAGGACAGGAGAAAGCTTTAGATGCAGATAAGAAACAAAAGGGTTCAAAGAAGAGATCTACTACTCCCTAGTCTTCATGTTAAATGAGATCTCCTTGAGTGTTTGTTAGAGTGGTCATGATAGACATGGGCTAAGTCTCACACACCTGCACCTAGCAAGTCTTGGGTTGTCACACACAAGAACACCACTCCATTACATGTAAAGGCCAAGCCTGTTTAATTTGTACCCACTTGCTGCCATTGTGGAGTCAAAGGGTCATATTTACTTCATCATTCCCATCTGAAGAGAGTTCCTACAAACCAGAGTCAAACTCAACCTAGGAAATAGAATGGGAAGATCTTTAATCAGATTCGTGCCCCTGCAAAGCCTTGAAAAATGAATAGAAAAGACTTACCCAACAATTGGCCTTGCATTTTTATAGATTTGTTGCATCTGTGCTTGATTTCATTGACAATTATAATACAAGTTCTTTTTTATTTTTATTTTACCGAAATAGAAATGGTGTATGCATAGAAGAAGTTTAATTCTTTGCTTTTTATTTGAGTGATGATTTTATTGATCATGAGCCTTTATGTTATTTGCACACGCTAGATGGTACCAACATCATTTAGTTTGCATATGCAATATGTATATTTATGTGTCTTCATTGTTCCTTTTGATTGGTTTTCCATTTCATAATCAATATTGATGTTGTTATCATTTAATCTCCATCGATCATACCAACATTAAGCCTTCTTCAGAAACAAAATAGAAAGAAAAGAAAATGTAAATCACAAAAAAAAAAAGTGGAAAATGAATGATAGAAAGGGCTACGTATGAATATTTGTGTAACTATTATTGTAAGTGTAATAGAGAGTTACCTATTCAATAGTGTGAAAGCTGTCATTCACTGCAATAATAACAAGAAAAGATGATAGGGCATCTTTCCCGTTCCTTTTTCATCTCACCTCTATTTTAGATCTCCGAATTCATCACTCTCCCATCTTACCCCATATCAGACCTCTGCGATTCAGTGTCTCATCCTCATCTCTCTCTCTCTCTCTCTCTCTTCCAATCACCCCCATTCCACCATCTCTCCTTCCCCTTTTCTCTTTCTCTCTCACGAAGGCACTCCCATTTCTTTTCTATGAATGGTACTCACCTCTCTCTCTCTCTCTCTCTCTCTCTCATATTGTTCCACTGATTTCTCTCAAATCAAAATAACAGGTGACCGTGTCTATATTTAGTGCATGTGCATAAATCACAATAACATGTCACCCTTGAATATAGAGGGTACATGATGATTTTACCCTTGAAATATGCAAAGTGATAAAAATTTTTGGGTCCCAAAACACAATGTATCTTTCATGTTCCTTTCTAATCTCACCTTTGTTGGAGATCTTCAATTTTATCACTCTCCCATCTCACCCCCGTATCAGTCCTCTATGATTTCTCATCCTTTCTCTCACTCTCTCTATCTCCCCAATCACCTCCATTCCACCATCTCTCCTCCCTTTATCGTCCTCTGTCATGAAGGCACTCCTATTACCTTTCTACGAATGGTCCTTGTCACGACTCAGGATCCACATGGTACAATATTGTCTGCTTTGGGCCTGGGCCACACGGCTTTAAAATGCATTGTACGAAAGAGATACAAGTGCCCACATATGTAGCACTTCCCCTTTTCTTTCTCAAGAGAAGTGGGATCACAACACATAACCTTGGAGCTAGTCTACCACTGTCGTAGCCTGCCAAGTTCTCGTCCCCGCCCACGTGCAGCCGCCCAGGTCTCACAATCCACCCTCCTAAACGGGCAATGCGTCCTCGCATTGGGCTCAATCCACACACTTTCGGCTGGTATTAGCTCTAATACCATTTTATGACGACCCAGGATCTACATGGCACAACATTGTCTGTTTTGGTCCTTGGCCCACACAGCTTTAAAACGCGTTGTACCAAAGAAATACAAGTGCCTACATATACAACATTTCGCTCTCCTTCCCCAGGCGATGTGGATCACAGCACATAACCTTGGAGCCAGCCTACCAGTGCAGTAGTCTGCCAAGATCTCGTCCCCACCCATATGCAGCTGCTCGGGTCTCATAGTCCTCATCTCTCTCTCTCTCATCACCCCATTCCACTGGTTTCTCATTCCCCTTTTTTCTCCTTTCTCAAGAACCCACCCCATTCTAGGCACATCGACAACTGCCCTTCATCTGTCCCTCACTCTGACCCTCCCCATCTCCCAATCTCTCCTTCCCTTTTCTCTCATCTCTCACAAACTCAGCCCATTTCAAAGACTGTAAATAGGTTTTTTTTAAAATTTATTTTGTGTTAAATAATTGTATGAATGAGAGGTTCTTGTATCTTTACTTTTTTTGTTGATTAATTGCAAGTTCTGTCTCAATCTTATTTCTCTCACAGATCAAAACATCAAGTAGCCTTGTCTTCAATTATTTATTTATTTATTTTTTTGTTGAAGAATGCTATGACTGTTGTTATTTTTTTTAATTATTGATTTGTGTGTTGGCGGAATATATCATAATTTGTTGTTTGGAGTTTTATACAGTTTTGATTGTGACACGGTCGGGCCTTATGCAAGCAAAGGCTATTCTCCTTAAAGTAGTGAGTGTTTTATTTATTTTAATTTATTGTTATTGTAGATCAATTGCAGGTTTTCTTTCACTCTCATCTCTCACAAATCAGAATAACAGGTGACCGTGTCTATTTTTTATTTCTTTTTGTTTTTGTAAATAATGCTATGTCTGCGGTTATGTTTTGTTTCATTCTTGATTTTTGAATGTCCTTAACTTCTACTTTGTGACTGCATTTATTTTTTATGTTTATTTTTCTACCATATTTTTAACTAGATAAATATTGTTGCATTTATAGTATCTTATAATTTTTTTCTTATAAACATTTCCAAAGCCAATTAAGATATCTTTAGACATGGATTTACTAGATTTAGAGGGGAACGAATAGGCCTCGTGGACAATTGAGCTAATTATGACCAATTTATATTTAGTGCTTGTGAATGAATCACAATAACATGTCACCCTTGAAATATAGAGTGATTCAGCTTGTTTCTGATTTCCTTGTGTAAGTGTTTTTCTTTCTGAGCTATATTCTTCGCGCTCGTGATTTGTTCTGAGTTTGTTTTTAGTTCTGCATTTTTTTGCTTCTTGAAGTCCATTTCCTTTGTTTCTTGGTTAATATGCTGTTTTTCTCTTTAAAATTTTAGTATAGAACTGGTTTTCATTTATTGATTACAACTCTTTTATGTTTGTGTTTTGTGGTTGCATTTGGAAATTAAGCTAAAAGTATAAAAAAATACATATTATGCACATAGTTTTTCTTCTTGAAATGTTCTGATTTTCTTTCTAAAGCCCTATTAGTGGTATAAATTTTGTTCTTATTAATGTTTTTAATATCCCTTTGTAATAGGAACCAAATAATAAATTTATTAGTTAAAAAAAGTCTAATATCTGGAATAGCAGACAAGGAGAGATAAATTCTATTTTTTTTATGTGCTATTTATCTTCTTAAAAACTTTTTTTCATTTCTGTATTTTCTTAGATTTTTTGTTTTTCCTTGGTTTTCTTTTAAGAGGTATAGTTTTGTTGATGTATCAATGTTAGGGTTCTGGCATTTCAAGGTAATAATTTTTTTGGAGGTTTAGTTATATTTTCTATTTTTCAATTTTTGTGCTTTCGTTGCTATTAAGTTTTCCCTCAATGTTCATGCATATCTTCTTTTTATTTTTCATTTTTTGCTGCTGTTATTTTTTTATTGATCAAGTGTTTTGGCCTCTTTATTTTATTCAATTAAAATGAAAATTCTTTTCCCGTACTTCTTTTGAAGGTTGGAGTTGTTTTTTGTTCTCTTGTTTATATTTTCATTTTAATGATTAAAACTTTTTTTCACCTTTGTACTTTAAAATTTTGGTTTGTTTTTAGTTTTTATCTAAAAAGTATAGTTTTGTTGATGCATCACTATTGGGGTTCTGGTTCTCCGAAGATCTGTCAAATAATGATGGTTGATGTTCTATATACTACGTATAATTTCTGGTTGTCATTTTTTAATATTTTCCTCTTTTGTCCTTTTCCTATTGTTGTTGTTCATTGCTCGGTTGATATTTTATGGTTACTTGCTTAAATTTAATGCTTCTTCAATTGAATGATGTAAGCTTCAATATTTTTATCAGTGATTGGTTTAATAGTTTAATTAAAACCCAGTCCTTATGTCGTGTTCATCTATATTTGTTTTTGTTTTGTACATGCCATGTGGCTGCATTTTCTTGTATACATGTATTGGGCACTAGGTTGTGCCATGCACGCAGCCCTGCCACTCGTTTTATAAGTATTTCGGCTTTTTTATGCCCATATTCAACTGGTGGATGGATTTGTGCCTTCAAACACTAGGAAGATTGATTGAATAGCTTCCTTTATATATTTCTTTGAAATGATAACAATGCCTGATAATCCTATTATATTTTAAGTACATAGTTTAGAATGTGATCATTTGGCATTAGGCAAAGGCAATTTTCCAAGATGAAGAAAGAACCTTCCTTCAATTCTTCTAGGGCATTCTGTTTTATGAGAAATAATCTATTTAATTGCGCTTGTATTATAATGATGTGACACATGCACAATGTAGTAGCTGCATTGACAATTGATTTTGATCTTTTACCTTGAAATTTAATTTCTGCCAAAATAGATGCGCTCTTGCTGTTTTTCCCCTTGAATTTTGTTTTCGTTGGTTGCCTGAGTACTTGCTGTTCACAATCCACCCCTCCCAATACCCTGGACTAACTGGACCAGATTTGGATAATAGTCTCGGTCTTTCGTATCTATTTCTAATCTCTTGAATCTTGAGGATCTAACCGGATTCATCCAGGCATCACTATCAATCATGTGTAAGCAATGGTCTGATGTCATGCATGCATTTCATGAAAATTTTGATTCTCTATCTGCTCTGCTTATTGACCATGGTAGCGGCTGAGAGCAATCACCGTTTAATGGTATGTTTTTCTTTTTGTTTCTCATTCACTTTTGTGATATTTGACTCATTTACATGTTTCTAGGTTTAGGCCTATTATGTATGTTACCAAAGGCTTGAGGTAACACCATCATTCTGTTAATTACTTACTTCATTGGTTGCAGAATGAGAATGGTTGAAAATTGTTCAACATGATGGGCAGTGAGTATACTCATCATTTGATCTAGATTGTGGATGAACTTAACAAATGCTTCATATATTGAGTCCTGTCAGTTTTGGGTGCGACGTAAATTTCTTTCAAGCTTGGATGGTTTTATTCATAATGACTACGAATTTAGTTGTGTTTTTGGTTGAGCCTCTGTAAATGTGATCGGTTGTGATATGCTTTTCTTGGAACAGATTTAACTTTTTCTCCTCCCCCGTTTTTTGCTACAGTAGTGATTTAAAATTATTTTTTGATAGGTACAGTTGTGATTTATTATTATTATTCTTTTAGTTCTAACTATCGATTGAGTACTTAATGTTTTATAAGTGACTCTATGGTGATTGCTTGATGGGCATCAAGTGGATGGTGATTCCCATTCTGGAAAGCAGGTTTTGCAGGTTTTGAAATTACTGTGACATAATCTGATCACTTTCATGAAATTTAACTAAAATTGTTGAAATTTAATTAGTCTGATGACTTGATTTTAAAACAACTTCTGCCTTCGTTAACTTGAAGGGAAAATATTCAAACACACACTTTTGCATAACTTCCACATTCTGCATATCTTCAGCACCTGTCTCACAAACTATTTAAAATCAATTCCACAGTAAGTCCTCCAATTGAAATAAGAAAATTCCAAACAGTTTGGCCTATGGTGTGAAACAACACAAAATCGAAGAGCTTAAATAATCTGCTTATAAAAAGAACTTAAATAATCATTGAACTGGTAACTGCTTATTAACCAATATCATTTGAGACTGAAAGGCTTACCAATGAGGCCGGTGAAATAACTAGGTACTATGTGACAAATTTGTGGAACAATTGATTTTTGAGAACTACTTTTAAGTTGCTTCTGTTTGTAGCTTATAAGATTATTATTGTTCTCTATTGTTGGTGGGTATATATTCTCTAATGGATAGAAAGTTTGATCACCTTATTTACAAAGTATTATCTACAATTTACTTGTGATTATATGCTGTTGGCCTGTTGCAGTCATTAGCGAAGGATGTTTACTTGGACAATTAGGCTTCTTGAAGCTGGATTGAAACCAAAGCAATTTCTTCATTACCTCTCTTTATTTGTTATATATATTAACGCTCATTTTCTTTGGTAAAATTCATCATTTGCTAAATTACGTTGCCCTTGTGTTAGATTTGTTTGATGGGAAACCTCTGGGCCTCTGGATTGGAAAAACAAGAGCTTGCAAAATGGTATTTTTTTTCTTCTTATTTTTTCTTAGCAGTTTTTACTTAAATCTTTCTTTTGGTCATGAGTAGAAGTGCACAAATGTTTGGTTACTATGATTTTCATATGGATTTGCTACTGAGGTCTTGAACATGGCCTTGGAAGTAAAATGAATATTCCATGTAAAATTCCATTCTAGCATTAACTTTCTTTTTTATTCTCATCTGTTTTCTACTCCCTTGAAGAAGCGGGAGAGGAAGGACAGGAGAAAGCTGCAGATGCAGATAAGAAACAAAAGGGTTCAAAGAAGAGATCTACTACTCCCTAGTCTTCAGGGTAAATGAGATCTCCTTGAGTGTTTGTTAGAGTGGTCATGATAGACATGGGCTAAGTCTCACACACCTGCACCTAGCAAGACTCAGGTTGTCACACACAAGAACACCACTCCATTACATGTTAGGTCCAAGCCTGTTTAATTTGTACCCACTTGCTGCCATTGTGGAGTCAAAGGGTCATGTTTACTTCATTATTCCCATCTGAAAAGAATTCCTACAAAACAGACTAAAAGTCAACCTAGGAAATAGAATGGAAAGATCTTTCATCAGATTCGTGTCCCTGCAAAGCTTGGAACAATGAATAGAAAAGACCTACACAACAATCACGTCTAAGGTGGGTTTCGATTAAGTCTAGGACACAGCCTAAAACCCATGAGACCAATGCCAAATCTGAGACAGGTTGTTTTGGTTAGTGAATCACATTTGTATGTCAATACAGAGCACCCACGTGCTGGTTTTTTCACCAAACCTATAGATGCCCTTAGTTTTGAATCCCCTAGGAACTCCATATGGGGTTGTCTAGTTTAGCGAGGTTTTGTTCATTAAGCCTGGGATGTACGTCCTGTTTTTTTTTTTTTTTGTTGTTTTCTAGTGCTATGTTTCCATTTGTATTTCGGCTTTCTATATTTACCATGTCAATTGGGCAAATACGTCCGTTTGGCCTTGCATTTTGTATAGATTCGCATCCGTGCTTGAGTTAATGTGACAATTATAATACAGGTTTTTTTTTTTAAAAAAAACAAGAATGGTGTGTGCATAAAGAAAGTTCAATTCTTTACTTTTTTATTTGAGTGATGATTTTAATGATCATGAGCCTTATGTTATTTGCACACACTAGATGGTACCAACATAGTTTAGACTGTTTAGTCTGCATATGCGATATAGTATATTTATGTCCCTTTATTGATCCTCTTGATTGGTTAGCCATTCCATAATCAATGTTGATGTTGTCCATTATATTTTTTAAGCTCCGTTGATCATAGCAACATTGAGAATTCCTTGGAAGAAGAAAAAAAAGGAAAAAAAACGTAAATCACAACAAAAAAAAAAGAAAAAGAAAAATGAATGATGGAAAGGGCTACTTATGAATATTGTGTAACTATTATTGTAAGTGCAACAGAGAGTTACCTATAGTGCCAAAGCTGTTAGTCGCGTAATAATAGCAAGAAAAGATGATAGGGCATCTTTCTTGTTCCTTTCTCATCTCACCTATATTTTAGATCTCCAATTTTATCACTCTCCCATCTCACCCCCATATCAGTCCTCTGCGATTCAGTGTCTAATCCACATCTCTCTCTCTCTCTCTCCAATCACCCCCATTCCACCATCTCTCCTTCCCCTTTTCTTTATCTCTCTGACGAAGGCACTCCCATTTCTTTTCTACGAATGGTCCTCACCTCTCTCTCTCTCTGTCTCCCCAATCACCCCAGTCCTCTAATTTCACATTTCCTTTCTCTCTCCTTTCCCAAGAACCCACCCCATTCCGGACCACATCTGCAAGGGTCTCTCATCTATTCCTCACTCTGCTCATCTCCTTCTCCCAATCTCTCCTTTCATTTTCTCTCCTCTCTTGCAAACTCAAGCCAATTTCAGAGACATAAATAGTTTTTTTTTTTAAATTTATTTTGTGTTAAATAATTGTATGAGTGAGAGGTTCTTGTATTTTTATTTTTTTGTTAATTAATACAGGTTATCTCTCTATTTTATCTCTTAGATATCAGAACATCAGGTAACCATGTCTTCAATTCTTTGTTTTTTGTTTTTTTTTTTTGGGTTAAAGAATGCTTTGATTGTGCTTATTATTTTTTTCAATTATTGATTTTTGTGTTGGGGGAATATATCATAATGTTGTTGTTTGGAGTCATCTAGAGTTTTGGTAATGACACGTTGGGGGTATTATACAAGCAAAGCCTGTTCTCCAAGCATTGAGGGTTTCCTGTGTTTTTTTATTTGTTTATCTATTGTTGATCAATTGCAAGTTCTCTTTCACACTCATCTCTCATAAAGTAGAATAGCATGTAACGTGTCTATCTTTTTGTTGTTTTTGTAAATAATGCTATGATTGTGGTTATATTTTGTTTAATTCTTGATTTGTGAATGTGTTTAACTTCTACTTTGTGAATTGTGACTGCATTTATTTTTCTATTATATTTTTAACTAAATAAACATTGCTACATTTATAGTATCTCATAAAGTTTTCCTTATAAACATGTCCAAACTTAATTGAGAATTCTTTAGACGTGGATTTACTAGACATAGAGGGGAACGAATTGGTTTTGTGGACAATTGAGCTAGTTTTAACCAATCTATATTTAGTGCATTCTGCATGTGCATGAATCATAATAACATGTCCCCTTTGAAATATAGAGGGTAAATGATGATTTTACCCTTTTCTAACTTTTTTAAAAATCAAAGACCTTTTTAAAAATCGAAAGAAAAGGAATAAGCCAAGTGGTTCACGGCGGAATAGGTACGGAAGGAGAGAGAATTGCTTTTGTTGAAGAAGCTTCCTGTTTGTTCTTCCACCTCCCCCGCCAGAAACGAATAAGGAAGACTCAATCTTGAGCCTCAGTTCGGATTGTTCTCTGCAACTTGGGAAATATGCAAAGTGATAAAATTTTCCTGGTCCCAAAACACCAGGCATCTTTCCCATTCCTTTCTCATCTCACCTCTATTTTAGATCTTCAATTTCATCACTCTCCTGTCTCACCCCATATCAGTACGATTCAGTTTCTAATCCTCAACTCTCTCTCTGTCTATCTCTCTCTCCTATCACCTCCATTCCACCATTTTTGCTTCTCCCTTTTCTCTTCATCTGTCACAAAGGCACTCCCATTACTTTTCTACGAATGATCCTCATCTCTCTCCCTCTCTATCTCTCTCTTTCCCCAATCACCCCAGTCCCCTAATTTCTCATTCCCCTTTTCTCTCCTTTGTCAAGAACGCACCCCATTCCAGACCACATCTGCAGCTATCCCTCACTTTGACCATCCCCATCTCCCAATTTCTCCTTCCCTTTTCTCTCCTCTCTCACAAACTCAGACCATTTCAGAGACTGTAGATAGGTTCTTTTATAAATTTATTTCGTGTTAAACAATTGTACGAGTGAGTGGATCTTGTTTTTTTACTTTTTTGTTGATTAATTACAAGTTCTCTCTCAATCTTATCTCTCACGGATCAAAAAATCTGGTAACCTTGTCTTCAATTATTTATTTATTTATTTATTTTTTGTTGAAGAATGCAATGACTGTGGTTATTTTTTTAATTTATTGATTTGTGTGTTGGGGGAATATATCGTAATGTTGTTGTTTGGAGTTTTTTACAGTTTTGGTTGTGACACGTTGGGGCATTATGCAAGCAAAACCTGTTCTCTTTTAAAGCAGTGAGTGTTTCCTGTGTTTTTATTTATTTATTTATTGTTGAACAATTGTTGGTTTTCTTTTACTCGTCTCTCACAAATCAGAATAACAGGTGACCATCTCTATTTTTTTTCTGTAAATAATGTTATGTCTGCTGTTATGTTTTGTTTAATTCTTGATTTGTGAATGTGTTTTAACTTCTACTTTGTAACTGCATTTAATTTTTAGGTCTACGAATGGTCCTCATTTCTCTCTCTCCCTCTCTCTCTAATCACCCCATTCGACTGATTTTTCATTTCCCTTTTCTCTCCTTTCTCAAGAACCCACCCCATTGCAGGCAAATCTGCAACTGTTTCTCATCACCCCTCACTCTGATCATCCCCATCTCCTAATCTCTCCTTCCCTTTTCTCTCTTCTCTCATGAACTCAGCACATTCCAGGGATTGTAAATAGGTTTTTTTTTTTTTAATAAATTTATTGTGTTAAATAATTGTGTAAGTGAGAGGTTCTTGTATTTTTAATTTTTTGTTGATTAATTACAGGTTCCCTCTTATAGATCATAACATCAGGTAACCTTGTTTCAATTCTTTGTTTTTGTTTGTTTTTTTGGTTGAAGAATGCTATGACTTTTTTTTTTTTTTTTTTTTTTAAATTATTGATTTGTGTGTTAGGGGAATATATTATCTCTCTCTCTCTCTCTCTCTCTCCAATCACGTCATTCCACTGATTTCTGATCCCCCTTTTCTCTCCTTTCCCAAGAACTAACCCCATTCCAGACCACATCTGCAATTGTCCCTCGTCTATCCCTCACCCTTATCATCCCCCTCTCCCAATCACTCCTCTTTTCTCTCCTCTCTCACCAACTCAGCCCATTTAAGAGACTGTAAACTAGTTCTTTTTTTAAATT
The DNA here is from genome assembly GCA_033060915.1 of Euryodendron excelsum. NCBI lineage: Eukaryota > Viridiplantae > Streptophyta > Magnoliopsida > Ericales > Pentaphylacaceae > Euryodendron > Euryodendron excelsum. The sequence continues at coordinate 2,398,143 of CM065377.1, forward strand.
TATTTTGTGTTAAATAACTGTATGAGTGAGAGGTTCTTGTATTTCTACTTTTTTGTTAATTAGTTATAGGTTCTCTCTCAATTTTATCTCTCACAAATCAGAACATCAGATAACCTTGTCTTCAATTCTTTTCTTTGTTTTTTTCTTTTTTTTTTTTTTGTTGTAGAATGCTATGTTTGTGGTTTTTATTTTTATTTTTTATTGCATTGGGGGAATATTTCATAATGTTGTTGTTTGGAGTTGTCTAGAGTTTTGGTTGTGACACGTTGGGGGCAATATACAAGCATAGGCTATTCTCCTTTAAAGCAGTGAGTGTTTCTTGTGGTTTTATTTATGTATTTATTGTTGATCAATTGCAGGTTCTCTTTAACTCTAATCTCTCACAAATCAGAATAATAGGTACTGTGTCTATATTTTTGTTTTTATTTTTCTAATATTGCTATGATTGTGGTAATGTTTTGTTTAATTCTTGATTTGTGAATGTGTTTAACTTCTAAGTTGTGACTGCATTTATTTTTTGTGTTTTCTTTTCTATTATATTTTTAACTAAATACACATTCCTGCATTTATAGTACTTCGGAAAATTTTCCTTTTAAACATCTCCAAAACCAACTAAGAATTATTTAGACATGAATTTACTAGACTTAGAGGGAAACTAATAGGTCTCGTGGACAATTGAGCTAATTTTGACCAATTTATATTTAGTGCATGTGTATTAATCATAATAACATGTCACCTTTGTAATATAGAGGGATAGGACAAGGCTGCGTAAATGATGATTATACCTTTGAAATATGCTAACTAATAAAAAAGTTCTCGTCCTAAAATACAGGGCATCTTTCCCGTTCGTTTCTCATCTCACCTCTATTTGAGATCTTCAATTTTATCACTCTCCCATCTCACCCCATATCAGACCTCTGCGATTCAGTGTCTCATTCTCATCTCTCTCTCTCCAATTACCGCCATTCCACCATCTCTCTTTCCCCTCTTCTCTTCCTCTCTCACGAAGGCACTCTCATTTCTTTTCTACGAATGGTCCTCATATCTTTCTCTATAATATCATGAATCTCTATTATTTGATTAAATATAAATTTATTAATTTTTGTATTATCTTATTTTATTTTGGAGTCAATATTGACCAATTAAGGCCCATGTTGTAAAATATACTTTATGTGTGACACACATGATTAATTCCCATGGTGGTCTCCTAATTACCCGTACCCACACTCACGCACACACACACTCACTTGCCGAAAAGAAGAAGAAGAAGAAGAAGAAGAAGAAGAAGAAGAAGAAAGAATAACAAGAAAGGAGAAGATTGAAGGAAGAAGAAGCTTGAAGAGTCTCAACCCAAGCCAAGAGAAGCCATTAATGAACTTAAACAAGCTTAAAGAAAGGTACGAACCCTAGCTTGCCTGTGTATATATGTATATCTATGTTAGTTGTGACGTTTGGGTAATGCTTGGCGACTCCTTTGAGTCCCATTTGCCTAAGTTTTGAAGCCTCATAAGCTTATGTTAAGGGTTTGAGGTGAGGGTTTATAAAACCCTCGAATTTGTACATGTTGAGTTTGATATTTCAAACCCTAGATCCCTTTGATGGCTTGTTTATTTTGCCCTATTTTGAGTTATTGTGGTTTTCTTGGGTTAATCTTTGCAACCTAGAAGCAATTTGTGGAGTTTGGAAAAGGTTTGGTGAAGTTTAGTTTTGGTTTGAGTGAGATTTGGGGATTTTCAGGTTTGAAATCTAGGTTTTCATTTTTCTAAAAAGAGGAGTTGACCCCCTTTTTCAGCTCAGGAGTCAACCCCTTTGCCTCAGGAGTCGGCCTTTTTGTCCAGAAAGTTCAAAGTTTCATTTTTCTCAAAAAAGAGTTGACCCCTCAGCCCCATGAGTTGACCCCTTTTGTCAAAAGTGTTTGCAGTTCTCACCAATTATTCCAACCCTTTTACCCTTTAATTTTAACATTTCAACACCCCTCTCTTGTGAGTTTATTTATCTTTTCTTTGATTTATAGCATGGAGTCAATGTGGTTGATCATTTTATGTGTTCTACATGTAGGAGCATCTTTATTAAGCACAACCCTCAAGATTAGAAGTGAGTAAATATATGCCATGAGTAAAATCCTATTACTTTCAGTTAAAAAAGAAATTAGGGTTAGATGGAAGGAGAAGAGTAGAGGGAAGAGAAGAGGTAGAGAGAGATTAGAGAAGAGAATAGGCTTAGGGTTATATAAAGTAATCCCTACACCTTAGCATCCATATATACTAGTAGCAAAGTTACAAGACTACCCTTATATGACATAATCAGAAATACAAGCTCTCTAACACTTTCCAAATGTTTTAAGTTCAACTTCATATCATGCAATGTTTTTCATATGTTTTCAATGCATCAATATTTATGTTCAATTATAAATGTTATACTTTTAAAGGCATGCGAGTTATATTTATATTATAAATTGAAACCCATGGACTAGAATGCTTACATGAAAGAGATGTAAGACTTTTTCAATGTATGGTGCCAACTCGAGGTATTTTGTGGCAAGATATTAAACTAGCAACGATGGTCCTATGGTAGGGGACGTGAAATAAACTATCGCTATGTTCGGGAGACATCCCACGGCCTAAAGCGCCCTATGTGTGACCTTTAAAGTTATTAATGTAGACCCTAGCTCTGATGTCAAGTTACAGCACACTTATATTTTAGAACAAGAACCATGATATGTTCAAATGCTTATGACAAGTTATATATGTTACATCTCTCATTTATGATATTATGTGTTGAAACGATAAAATGTTTCAATATGATGCTCATGCTATCTATGATTTCAAGCCGATACTTTTACGTTTTCAAGTTCGTGCTCTATATGCATAAATGTTTATCTATGTTAGTACACTAGATATAAATGCTAGTCCATGGTATTTTCATGCTCGTGCATCATTGATATTCACTAAGCATTAGCTTATGTTTTCTCAAATATTTTCAGGTAGCCAATCCGGGAGGCCCTAAGAGGAGGCCATATGTGGATTTTGAGTTACGGCCCACGGGTTTATGTTATGTTATGTGTATTTGGGTTGGATCCTAATGTTTGTAATGTTATACATGATATAACCGTGGCGGCCTCGAATAGGCCCATGTGTACATCTATATTTTAGATTAGGCACAACTCTGCCATGTATGACACAAGTTATGTTTAAGCTATAAAAATCCTATTTCTGCATTTATGTATCATTTTAAATGATTATGCATAGGTATTAAACCGGTTTATGTAATGCGGCCTTGGGTAACCTTGCTACTGGCCGGTCATTTACCCTAAATCCGCATAGACCGGGTTACGGAACGTGACACTCTCTCTCTTTATACCTCTTCAATCACCCCATTCCACTGATTGTTCATTCGCCTTTTTTCTCCTTCCTCCATAACCACTGTATTCCAGACCACATTTGTAACTCTCTCTTATCTATCCCTCAGCCTGATCATCCCCATCTACAAATCTCTCCTTCCCTTTTCTCTTCTTTCTCACAAACTCAGCCCATTTCAGAGACTGCAAACAGGTTCTTTTTTTAAATTTATTTTGTGTTGAATAACTGTATGAATGAGAGGTTCTTGTGTTTCTACTTTTTTGTTGATTAGTTACAGGTTCTCTCTTAATCTTATCTCTCACAAATCAGAGCATCAGGTAACCTTGTCTTCAATTCTTTGTTTTTTAGGTTGAAGAATGCTTTGACTATGATTAATTTTTTTAATTATTAATTTTTATGTTTTGGGAATATATCGTATCCTTTTGTTTGGCATTTTTAGAACTTTGGTCGTGACACGTTGGGGGCATTATGCAAGCAAAGCCTTGTTCTCCTTCAAAGCAGCGAGTGTTTCCTGTGTTTTTATGTATTTATTTAATGTTGATCAATTGTAGATTCTCTTTTACTCTCATTTCTCATAAATCAAAATAGCAGGTAACCATGTCTATTTTTTTGTTTCTTTTTTGTTGTCAATAATGCTATGATTGTGGTTATGCTTTGCTTAATTCTTGATTTGTGAATGTGATTAACTTCTACTTTGTGACTGCATTTATGTTTTGTATTTATTTTCTTATTTTATTTTTAATTAAACAAACATTGCATCATTTGTAGTATCTCATAAAGTTTTCCTTATAGACATGTCTAACAGGAATTAAGAATTCTTTAGACGTGAATTTACTTGACTTAGAGCCTCTCGTGGACAATTGAGCTATTTTTGACCAATTTATATTTAGTACATGTGCATTAATCACAAAACATGTCATGTTTGAAATATAGAGGGATAGGATAATGGTGGGTAAATGTTTATTTTACCTTTGAAATATGCGGAGTGATAGCATTTTCTGGTCCCAAAATGGAGCATCTTTCCCATTCCTTTCTCATCTAACCGCATTTGAGATCTTCAATTTCATCACTCTCCCATCTTACCCCCTTGTCAGGCCTCTACCATACAGTGTCTCATCCTCATCTCTCTCTTTCTCTCTCTTTCCAATCACCCTCATTCCACCATCTCTACTTCCTCTTTTATCTTCTTCTCTCATGAAGACACTCTCATTTATTTTTTACGAATGGTCCTCGTCTCTCTCTTTCTCTCTCTCTTTTTAATCACACCATTCTACTGATTTTGCATTTCCTTTTTCTCTCCTTTGTCAAGAACCCACCACATTTTAGAACATATCTACAACTGTCCTTCATCTATTCCTAACTATGATCATCCCCATCTCCCAATCTCTCCTTCGCTTTTCTCTCCTCTCTCATGAACTCAGCCCATTTTAGAGACATGTTCTTTTTTAAAATTTATTATGTTAAATAATTGTATGAGTGATAAGTTCTTGTCTTTTTACTTTTTTGTTGATTAATTACAAGTTCCCTGTTATTCTTATGTCTCACCGATTAGAACATCAGGTAATCTTGTCTGCAATTCTTTGTTTTTTGTTTTTTTTGGGTTAAAGAATGCTTTGACTGTTTTTAATTTTTTTTAATTATTAATTTGTGTCTTGGGGAAATTTATCATAATGTTGTTGTTTGGATTTCTCTTGTGTTTTGGTTAACACACGTTGGGGGCATTATTCAAGCAAAGCATGTTCTCCTTTAAAGCATGTGAGTGTTTTCTGTGTTTTTATTTATTTATTTATTTATTGTTGATCTATTATAGGTTCTCTTTCACTCTCATCTCTCACAAATCATAATAGCAGGTAACCGTGTCTATTTTTTTGTTTGTGTTTTTGTAAATAATGGTATGACTGGGGTTATGTTTTGTTTTATTCTTAATTTGCGAATGTGTTAAACTTTGACTTTGTGATTACATTTATTTTTTGTGTCTATATTTCAATCATATTTTAACTAAATAAACATTGGTGCATTTATAGTATCTTATAAAGTTTTTCTTATAGACATGTCCAAAGCCAACTGAGAATTCTTTAGACATGGATTTACTATACTTAGAGGGCAATGAATAAGTCTTGTGGACAATTGAGCTAATTTTGACCAATTCATATTTAGTGTATGTGCATGAATCACATTACCATGTCACCCTTGAAAAATAGAGGGGTAGGATAAGGGCAGGGATGATGATTTTACCCTTAAAATATGGAAAGTGATAAAATCTTTTGGTCTCAAAACACATGGCATCTTTCTTATTCCTTTCTTATCTCACCTCTATTTGAGATCTTTAATTTCATCACTCTCCCATCTCACCCCATATTAGACCTCTACGATTCAGTGTCTCATCCTCATCTCCCTCTCTTCTCCAATCACTCCTGTTCCACCATCTCTCCTTCCCTTTTCTCTTACTCTCTCACAAAATCACTCCCATTTCTATTCTATGAATGATCCTCATCTCTCTCTCTCTAATCATCCAATTCCATTGATTTCTAAGTCCCCTTTTGTCTCTTTTCTCAAGGCCCAATCTGTAACACCTTAAATCCTCACACTCACTAAGTTACACTCATTCCATAATTATCTTCTATGCATATATTGATTTCATGCTTATAATTCTTAATTATTATATTTCTCTATTTATACACAACTAAAGAGGAGTAAATGGTGGCAGCGCTTAGCAAAGTAATCATAAAAGTATTACTCCACTTTGATGAGTGGAGAATAAAGTTTCTCCACTTGATGAGTGGGATGATTATCTTCACCTAAATGATAATGAAAGTTAGCCCACTAAATTAGTGGAGAATAAAGAATTAGTAAAACACTGTACCTACTTTCTTTATTTTATTCTATAAATAGTATATGTAGATGAGAGGGTTTGAATATAAGTAATCCTAAGCATGGTGAAGAGAGAAGAGTGGAGATTAGGATTGCTCTTGAAGAACAAGTTCCAATATTTAGAAGAGAAATTTCAAGTATTAAGTACTTGAGGTGAGCAATGATGTATTTGGAGTAAAACGTACATATTTCCTATGCAAATATTCTTTTTCTATAAATTATATTTGAACAATACGTTTTCAAAGCAAATGATAATATGTCTATGTTACTCTTAAAAAATAGTTATTGTATTTTGATGCTAAGTCTTGTATTATTCTATTAAGAAAATTTATGGATTAAGTTTTGTATACGATGAATAAGATTTGAAAGCTATATGTGCCATACTTAGAGGTCCTACATCGAGGGATTTAAAATAAGCCGAAAGCTTGATATGATTAAGAAGACGTTCTTCACGACTTTTTGTCGTTCTGTTACACATCACTAGTGCATGCGTTTTGGTACGGATTTTCCATTTAGTCGAGATCATGAGTACATTATGAATTATATATAATGTTGATATTTAGATGCTTTTGTAAGGATAAAACTAAATTAGCATCTTTTGAAAGGTATGCTTATGTTTAGTATATGAATATCTCTCTTTACTTGTTTCAAGATCTTACGCAAATGGTATTTATGTCATATGTATATCAAGTTCATGGTATATTTTGATGCTTCAGTTATTCTATTATTCACTGAGCTTGTAGCTTATGTTTTCTTAAACATTTTCAAGCAACCAAGATTGAGAACTTTAGTTTGGAAAGTTGTTGGCTAAGCTAACTATGAATGAATGTCATGAAGACTCGAGTTATATTTTGATTTGTGATAAGTTTGAAATAGTAGATTTCCCTACATTTGTGTTAAGACCATGGTTGTGTAATAAAATTATGTCACGATGGTGACATAGGTATTTGCTTTATGTTTACTAATAAATAAAAGAATGATCATGCTTCTGCATTATATCAAATGTAGGTGATCAGTCTTGTGGTTTAGTTTGGCCTTGGGTGGCTAAGCTAGTGGCTGGTTATGATTCCTAATCCGCACAAGGTGGGTTTGGGGTCGTGACACAATAGCATTCCAGTCCACACTTGCAACTGTCCCTCATCTATCCCTCACTATGATCATCTTATCTCCCAATCTCTCCTTCCCTTTTCTTTCCTCTCTCACAGTCTCACAAACTTAGCCCATTTCACAGACTGTAAACTGTTTCTTTTTTCAAATTTATTTTGGGTTAAATAATTGTATTAGTGAGAAGTTCTTGTATTTTTACTTTTTTATTTATGAATTACATGCTCTCTCTCGATCTTATCTAATAGATCAGAACATCAAGTAACATTGTCTTCATTAAGTTATTTTTTGGTTTTTTTTGGGTTAATTACAAATAAACCTCTTGAACTATAACTTAGTATTACTAAGACCCTTTAAACTCTAAAACGTAACAAATTGACCACTTCAACTATCAATTTGTATCTATCAACCTCTTCTGTTAGCAATCCAATAGAAAAATGGATGAAAATTGGTTATTTAACTTGTACATGTTTACAAAATTATGATTTTATAGTTAAATTGATATTCTTTTGTTGTAATAATTGCCTAATGACTGAAATATCCCTTGAAATACCATGTAATATAAGGACAATATAAGAAGTATTTTAGTCGTTAGATAATTATAACAAAAAAAAAAAAAAGAATGTACTTTATGTACAAAATGAATTTTCGCCAACATGTCTATATTACATGATAATTTTCCATCTACTTTCCTAAAAAATTGCTAATAGATTGCTATTAGAAGGGCTTGATTGATACAAATTGATAGTTGAAGGGGTAAATTTGTTACATTTTAGAGTTTAGGGTGTCTCAGTTATACTGAGTTATAGTTCATGGGGTGTATTTATAATTAACCATTTTTTTTAGTTGAAGAATGCTATGACTGCTGTTTTTTTTTTTTTTAATTATTGATTTGTGTGTTGGGGGAATATATCATAATGTTGTTTGGAGTTTTCTAGAGTTTTGGTTGTGACACGTTGGGGTCATTAGGCAAGAAAATCATGTTTTCCCTTAAAGACAGTGGGTGTTTCCTGTGTTTTTAATATTTTATTTATTGTTGATCAATTGTAGGTTCTCTTTCACTCTCATTTCTCACAAATCATAATAGCAGGTAACCGTGTCTATTTTCTTGTTTTTATTTTTGTAAATAATGCTCTGATTGTGGTTACGTTTTGTTTAATTCTTGATTTGTGAATGTGTTTAACTTCTGCTTTGTAATTGCATTTATTTTTTGTGTTTATTTTTCTATCATATTTTTAACTAAATAAACATTGCTGGGTTGCTGTTGGGTATCATATTGTAATGTTATATTAGGACCTCTCTTAGTGTTTTGCTAGTCGTTTGACCTCTTATTAAGAAAAAATACAAGCGAGATACAAACATTATTATATGCTCCATAATGGGTAGCAATTCAGAAGCAAAGAGAAAAGCAAGGTAAGAAAATTTTTGTTAAGAAGAAGTCGTTTTAAAGCTTAAATTATGATCACTAAGCAAGCATAGGAGAACCATCTGAATGGCGATGGTTGCCTTTCCGCTCTGTTTTTGGGGTTGCAACAGAATTGTTTATAAAACTGTTGTTGCGATGCTTTTCATATCTTTATGCAAAATAAAGATTTGTTTTTTTATAGGTAAAAATAGACCGCTTAGTCACATTGACAACAAATAATGGAGTGAAAGAGGCACTCATACAGATGACTTGTATTTTATTGATAGTACCTGTGATTGGCATACTGCAAAATGAATCAAATAAGTGGAAGAGTTACTAGGATGATTGGAATATTTGGTTCCTTAATTCAAAGAGTTAACTCTTTATAAACTCAGGATTACAACTGCTTTATGACACAAGTCTTTACTTTCTACATCAATGCATATAAATTCAGAGGAAGAAATAGTGGCTACAACTGTATGGCTTGAATTCAAGCAACTGAGAAAGAATTTTTTTTCCAATCACATTTGAATACTGGTACTTTTAGTTGGGCAAACAAGATAAGATGTCAAACCACTAGAGAAGTTTCTTGTAATTTAAAGTGGCTTATGAAATAAAAAATTTGCTTGAATTAGTTGTTACAATATGCTTGAACTGTTATATTTTCACTGTCAACTGATATTAAAGTGCAGTTGAAGTTTTTTTATTTGCTTGATAGTGCATTATTTTTATGTTGATTACTTACTAACTATTATGTTTGGAACATGGGCAACATTGCTCATGTTGACAAACCAAAGCATAATTGCTTACTCTTTGGTTGCCACTTGTATTAAACAAGTTGTCTAAGAACTATCCACTTTTTATTGTTTTATTTTGTTGAAAGATGTTTTCATTTAATTCTTTTGTTTGCGAGCCCACTCTGACAGATCCGTGCTTCTGGAGACATCCCTTTATTTTATCTATGTAATCGTTTATGCGACAACAACAACCCACACATCCCTTTATTTTATCTATGTAATCGTCTATATGTGTGGAATCTATATTCTGGTCTTGTATGCTACCGTAAAGAGAGGCACAGTACGGAAAATAGGTCATATCATGGGGGACTTAATCCAAGCACAATTGATAACATAGACACATTGCCAAATCATCCCCTTATTCAATTTATCTAGCAATTTGCTTCAGTCCGAAGAGAAAACTATTGCTGCTATTGAACGCTTTGGCGGGCTTCTTTTGTTTGAACTTATGTGGCACCTAATATTGAAATTTTGTAAGAAGCTGGTGTGCCCAATGCAAATATTGTGGTTTTGTTGACATAGCAACCTAGAGCATTCACGATGAGCAGCGATATGTTTAGACAGATTGTGGAGGAGGCAAAGAAAATGGGATTTAATCCTTTGAGCATGAAGTTTGCCTTAGCAATTCATGTGTTGAGGGCAATGACTAAATCTGTGTGGGAGAAGAAGGTTGAGATATATAAGTAATGGGGTTGGTATGAGGATGAGATTCTTGTTGCTTTTGGAAAGCATCCATGGTGTATGATGGCATCCGAGGATAAGATCATGGGGGTGGTGAATTTTTTTATCAATAAAATGGGTTGTTCTTTGTTGGTTGCAAGAAGGCCAGTACTTATTTCACTGAGCTTGGAGAAGAGGATTGGTCCAAGGTGTGCAGCTTATCAAGTTTTGTTGTCGAAGAGTTTAATTAGGACCAACGAGATTAGCTTAAAGAAAATGCTGGAAGCTCCTGAAGAGTGGTTCCTAAAGAAAGTTGTGAACTGTCATGAGGAAGAAGCTCCTAAATTGTTGAAATTGTATAAGAAAAAGTTGGATTCTGCACAGTAATTAGGATATGGTGATGAGGATAAGAGTGGATTGGTTAAGGATGTCCCCCTTTGATACCAACTTCATAGAACATTGCCTTGTTATTTTGCTTCTCCTGGTTTAATTCTTGGGTATTGGGTTCTCATGTTTTAAATACCATGGGGCAATCAATCTGAATATGTAATTTTAAGCAAGTTTGAGTCCTCTGTTTTAACTTAAGCAATTGTGGTTTGAAGATCCACATTGCTGTGCATTGAATTCTATCGTTACATAATGGTTGTGGCTTGATGCAGTATAGCATCATCTGTTAATTTGGGTAATTTAATCGAGGTCTTCTTTTCATTTTTTAATTTTTATGATCAAACAGATTTTAGTTTTGGTGATAATGGTTGTCTAACATATGATAATGCAACAATGCAATAATTCAACTAGTCATTTTTTTTAAGCTATTGATTTTTGTGTCATTGTAAAAACAAAAGTATTTAGCTCAGTAAATGTACTTTTTCAGCAACTGTGAGTGGATTCTTTTTCTTTCATTTAGGCCATACTCAATGATGATGTTCTTTTTGTGCATGTATTCTGTAGGTTGCTTTCCTTGAATTTATGATTTACCAAAAGATTTGATCTGGTATGTATGAAGCTAGAGGTGACTCTTGTACACTACGTACAAAGATATGGGAATCAAGATCAGCTAGGAAAATGTCCATTCCCCAATCTCTCACACTCCCAGTCCCTAATACCTCACGCTCTGTTTTAATGTTCCACTGGGACTCTCGCTGGCCATTCTTGTCATGCCCGGGCTCCACCATGTAACATATTGTCCGCTTTGGGTCTAACCCATCACGGCCTTAAAATGCGTGTTTCTGGTCTCGTGCATCACCCTGCCTACTCCCCTTTCGGAGCGTTCAAGCATGGTGGAGCCCTGGCGTGACAATTCTTTGCCCTATCCCATTAGAGATTGAAAGTTACAGAAAAGTTTCGGTAACATCATATCTAGTTGCATTATGACTATCAAAGTTAATTTTTTTCATGAATATAGAAGTTAATTCTATCATTGCCATCATTGTTACTATCTTTGTTAGTAGAAACTTGACATTAAAATTCGAGGATGCTGCATGTGTCCCAGTATACTGTGGAGGAGCTGGGAGAATGTCTAATTTGCCAAAGAACCGCAACATAGTTATGGATGTTCTTTCATGGAACAATTGCAGTCCATATTCTACAAAATCACTGATGCTAGACTTTGAGAACTTCTTGCAGTATTGCCTTCTTCGGTGGGTCGTTCAATAAGTGCAGTGTAGGAAGAGATGCTGAATATGGTGAGACATGGAATGAGCAATTACCAAAGCAACAATTATAAGGGAGAGAACATAGAGAGAGGGAGAGGATTTATTGTTCTGTGGGTTGAGATTTTGGTATCCATGTTTGGGAAATTGCTTTTATAATGTGACTGGACATTGAACTATTGAAGTGAAGTTGATTAAGCGGCTGCTGCGTATGTATGTCTTTGGGAGCTGTTTTGAAAACATCACTTGCAGCCCTTGAATCACTTGTTTTATTTATTATTTTTTTTCTTGAGGGATTATGATGTGCTTTTAAAGTGGTGGTTTCTGCTAGGCAATATGACAAGGGTCTGCTGCGTATGCACGACAGTTCTTTGTACTGGGTCTACGTCACTACAGGAAAAGAAAGCCTAGGATTCATGAGCAAACGCAGGTTATGGACTCTTAGTTAATTGCTGCACTCATCGGTCAAAAATTCAGAGCATGGCACTTGCTGAAACACAGAGCAGTGGTTTTGCTTAATTTTGTGAAGTGTGGGTTTCTAAGTTGGTATTGCCCTGAGATTGTGGTGCTGAAGAGTGTAGTTGGGCAGGGCTTTGCCTCAGTCCAAGTCAATTGTCAGAGGCAGCTGTGGCACTCAGCTTCTACAGCCTGTTTGAAACTTGGGGGAGGGGATGGAAAGGAAGGGAAAGGAAAGGAAAGAGAAAATTAAGGAAAACTAGTTTCCCTTCCTTGTTTGGTTTTACAAAGGAAATGGGAAGAAAGTGGAGGGAAAAAAGAGAGCGAAAAAGAGAGAGAGATTGATTTAAAATTTTTCCTCATTTTTTCCTTCCCTTTTCCTTCCCCTTACCTTCTCTGTTAGGTAGGATCAAATAGAAAAATGATAGTAAACAGTGATTTTCCCTTCCCTTTCCTCCCGTCCTGTCCCGTCCCATCCCCTCCTTCAAGTTCCAAACAGGCTGTTTATGCATATGACCAAGATATTCACCTCTGGATTCTAGGTTCCCATGTTGTAGAATTGTGGTATCCATCTTCATATGACGACATCCTCTTGAGTGGGCGTCTTCTCAATCTTTTGATCATATTCAATTATACACTTAACTCCTCTTCATGTTTTGAGCAGCTGACAGGACATAGTGATCTTCAAGCTGAGGCGGCTCCTTGCTTTCTTTTATTTCTGTTATCTGGCTCAGAACACCCATTGCTTAATATTGTGCTGACATGTAATAGTGAGATGTGAGGTGCTCCTAAGATGGCTACATTTGTAGCTTGTTCTCGGATTTCTTCTTCAGTCTCCTCCTTCAACAACCCACCTTCGAACACTTCATCATCCAGCAATTCATTATCTAGCAATGCTCTCAGTAGTAGCATCTCTTGCCCTCTATCTCAGCTGTTACAGCAGGCTATGCCCCAGACTTTTGTGTTTGACCCGGTTGAAGGTTTTTTGATGGGGTTTTGCTTCCAACTTTATCATTTAGGGCTGCCTCTATTGCTTGCATTTGTTTTTATTTTAGTCTGTATTTCTAAATACTCTGTTCCTATCTTGTTCTCTCTAATGTTCTGAACTCTGATGTAGTACTGCTCTCTGATGCACTAAACTCTTATATCTATATCTCATGCTGTTCTTTTGCTTGCAAAAAAAATAAAGAAATAATAAAAAAAATCTCGAAAGAACTCTTCATTTTGGCATAAAAGGGCCAAATCATCTTTTGATATAATTTTGAGAGATAAATGACAAAAATACTCTTATGACAAAATTTGCACTAAATTTAACGATTTTCATCTATTTTGCAGATAAGTCCAAACTACATGGGGGCATCTAATTTTGTCTCAAACTACAAGGGGATAAATTCTTCTGTTAGAGCTTCGACAACCCACAATCACTATTTCCTTCAAATCCAATCTTTTTTCCTCATCTCTCAAATCCATCCAAAAGTCTCAAAATCAACCCTCGTTCACATTGACTTACCTCATAAACTCATGTGGGTTTGCTTTAGAAAAAGCTCTCTTAGCTTCGAAGTATGTCAAATTTGAAGCTCTTGATAAGCCAGACTCGGTCTTGGCATTCTTCAAGAGCCATGGGTTCACCAAAACCCAGATCTCAAACCTCGTTCGAAAGCTGCCTCTGGTCCTCTTATGCGATCCTGAAAAAACACTTTTGCCAAGGTTGGAATTTCTCAAACCTAAAGGGGTTTCAAGTGCAGACGTTGCCAAAATTCTATCTACGATGTTTTTTGTTTTGAAAAGAAGCTTGGAAAACCAAATCATCCCATCTTTCAACTTGTTTAGCAATTTGCTTCAATCCGAATAGAAAACTATAGCTACTATTAAACGCTTTGGCAAGCTTCTTTTGTTTGATCTTTAAACTCATGTGGCACCCAATATTGAAGTTCTGCAAGAAACCGGTGTCCCAATTCGAATATTGTGGTTTTGTTGACGTACCAACCTAGAGCATTCATGATGACCAGCGATAAATTTAGACAGATTGTGGAGGTGGTAGAGAAAATGGGTTTTAATCCCTTGAGAATGAAGTTTGCGTTAGCAATTCATGCATTGAGGGCAATGTCTAAATCTACGTGGGAGAAGAAGGTTGAGGTATATAAGAAGTGGGGTAGGTCCGAGGATGAGATTCTTATGGCTTTTAGGAAGCATCCGTGGTGTATGATGGCGTCCAAGGATAAGATCATAGGGGTGATGGATTTTTCTGTGAATAAAATGTGTTGGGCTTCCTTGGTTGCAAGAAGGCCAGGACTTATTTTACTGTGCTTGGAGAAGAGGATTGTTCCGAGGTGTGCAGTTTATCAAGTTTTGTTGTCTAAAGGTTTAATTAAGATTAACGATCTTAACTTAAGGAAAATGTTGGAAGCTCACAAGGAGTGGTTCCTAGAGAAGGTTGTGAACTGTCACGAGGAAGAAGCTCCTAAGCTATTAAAGTTGTATAAGAAAAAATTGGATCTTGCAAAGTAACTTGGATATGGTTGAGGATTAGAGTGGACTGGTTAAGGACGTCCCCCTTTGATACCATTTTTACATAAAATTGCTTTATTGTTTTGCTTCTCTTGGTCTATACGTTTTGAGAACAACGATTTTGATATGTCTAATGTATGTACGCTCACAAGTTATGATATGTTATCCTAATGACAAACTATGTCATACTCTACTAGTTCGTGCTATGATATGTCTGCCTCTCTTTTTCAACATCATGTTTTAGAAATGGTGGAATGTTTTAATACGAAAGCCTATGCCACATGTGTTTTTAAGCTTACACTAATGCGTCTCTAATTTCATGCCATATATGTATAAACGTACCTCTATTGTCATGTACATTAAATATAAATTTTAGTCCATTATATTTTATGCTAATGCATTATTGTTATTTACTAAGTATTAGCTTACGTTTTTTAAAAATGTTTTCAGGTAACCAAACTAAGAAGCCTTAGAGGGAGGCCCATTACGAGGATATTTGGACTGTGGCCCATGGGCTTTATGATATGTAATGCATAGAGGGACTGGACCCTAATGTTTTGTAATATTATAATGTTATGAGTGTGGTGGCCTTCGATAAGCCCATCTTATGGTATGTTTATGTTTTGGGAATTAGGCACGACTCTGCTATGTAAGACACACGTTTTGTTTTACGTTCATAAAATTTTATTTCTGCGATTATGTATCTTTTAAATGATAAATGCATAGGAATTCAACCGGTTTATATAATGCGGCCTGGGGTAGCTAATCTATTGGCTGATCATGTACCCTAAATCCACATAGGCTGGGTTATGGGGCGTGACATAATGTCTCTCAAGACAACAAACTGGCTTTTGTTGCAATTATCCAGGTGCAAGGTCCAATCCAATTAAATGAGGTCTATTTATTTAATATACAAACAGATAATGCCTCGTATATAGCTTTGTTTTGTTTCATTTTGTTTGTACCCCAAAAATTGTCTCCCAGCCTTGGGAGGAAAATTTGATGATTTAGTCTCTTTTTTTTTGCCTTTCCCCCTTCTGTCTTTCCCCTTCTATGATCTATCTTTAAGATAACTGTTTCAACATGGACACACATTTGCTGGCTTATACCATTTAAGATATATGTTTTGAATGATAAATGTATCAAGATGCATGCCACTGGATTTAGGCTGTTTATCAAGATATATGTTTATGCTCGAGTACCATAATTTTGGTGTAGATGAATAGAGAAATCTGAATGTTACTTGCCAAGGAGGTGTAGAAGCTATCTAAGACAATAGTAGATCTACTTGGAAAAGCACAAGAGACTAATGTTTATGCATACCTCTACCACTCACTAACTTCCATGTGTTATGTATGATAGGAAGGTCATTGATGGAATAGCCTTAAGGGTCTTTGGTAGCATGTGAGCATAATCTGTCGGATATGATCTCTCTTTATACCACCAGTCACTTGGGCTACTCCATGCCATAATGGCTTGGAGATCTGATTCACTCTAATGCGTATTTTGAAGTCACGAACATTCTATGCTCTGCCCCAAAGTCCACGGCTGTTTAAGCAGATGCCAATGGTCTCCGGTTTTGATAAATATTATCAAACGGTGAGGTTGGACTTTTAGTTAACGGTTGTTTCAGATTTGGTTTGATTGCTGTGCTTGTTGCTTACATAGTGGTAGGCGATTTCTGCTTTTGCCAATACATGTTTTGTGTTTTCTTCTTTCCTTTTTGAATTTTTTTTCCTCCCCTTTCCTTCCTTCTTTTTTTCCTTTTTCTCCACAACTTTTGTGTGTATAAAAATTTTGTTTTCTTGAGTTCCAAAATGATGGGTGTGGTGATTTCAAGAATGAAAAAGAGTATACAAAAGATCTTACTAAGTTGGGAATATAATAATAACCATTTTCCTGTTAGGTAGTAGAAGAAGAAATGAAAACTAGGTCTTCACGAGGAGCCATCCTCACAAAACTATGACAGAAATCCATTTTGGTTTTTTTTTTTTTCCCTTGCAGATGTTTTCGTGACGAAGATCTTTGGGAAGACAGACAACCTGGGTTTACACAATTGGATATGGAGATGGCGTTCACTCCTTTGGAGGACATGCTGAGGCTCAATGAAGATTTGATTCGACAGGTTAGTAAGGTTGTTGTAATGTGCTTAAATTCAATAATAACTAGACCTGGGAAGCACCCTGATAAAAGATTTTTTGACTCGTAGTTTTAGCACCCTGATAAAAGACAATAAGATAGAGAAGAGGGCGAAGAATAGGAGTGCGATACATGAATCAAAAGCAAGTAAATGTTCTACTCAGAGTTCTCACACCATCAATTTGGAAGGATTCACACAATGAATTTAAATCAAAGAACTGAGAAATTATAAGATATGACAGCTTTTTCAGAACATGTTCCTTATGTTTTTTATGGTGATGTATAGAATAAAACCTTTCATGTCTATTTGCAACTTCTCTGACAGAAAAATGAATCCAATCAAAATTTGAATCAAAACACCCTATCTGACAAGCCATATATATTAATATGATAATGAAATTTTTTTATGGGAATAAAAGCTGCTAATGAGATAACGTGACCCAAGTTAGTTTGAGTTTTGTGTGGCATGGGTGAGCAACTGAGCATTGTGATATGAAATCTTTTGAGGGCTTTGCTTAGGCTGATTGTAATATTAGTGGAATCAGGCTCTAACTCAATCACTAGAATTATTCTTGGACACGGATAGGCTTGGGTTGGCAGTTGGCTTTTCTTCAGCTGAGGCCTCGCGGAAGAAAAGTGTTTCAGTCGGTATATTGGAAGGTTTTGAAAGCTTCAAACCCAAAATTTAGCTGCTAATATATATAGCATTCACTAGGGAATGGGCTATGTTATCAGAATCTAACCTGATCCAATTTTTCACTTTGTGTGTAGTGCTAATCTGAAATGACACAGTCAAATTCTTCTTGAGCAGAGCCGATCTCAGCTTGGCTCAGGCTTGCTAAGTTAAATCAGCTTGGCTTAGGGGCTAAGCTCACAAAATTTTCTTGGATCTATTAATGTAAGATTTAAAGGCTTGTAGCCAGGAGAATTACTTTCCAAGTTGCCAACCGTAATCTCAAAGGATGAGAATGATTTGAAAGGGTCGATAGCCCAGGCAGCAAGAAGGCCACCACGGCAGCAGTCTTCCGACCTGTTTTCTGGTGCAGCATCTGGCATGAGATCAACTATAAGTCTATAACAGGGTCTCTCTTGCAGGAGTGTGGAATTTGGGTCTTGAAGGATGAGCAATTCTCTCCTTGGGTGGCAAGAGCACCAAAAATTGACCATATGACCTCATTTTTTGCCCATGTCCCATCCTAGCATCCAACCAGGTTTGTCCACATGACGATATTGATAGTAGTTTTGAATGGTGACCCTTGCCTAAAAACAACACCTGCGTTAGAGAATGAGCAATTTTTATAATAATAGATCTAATGAATTTGAAGAACGAATAATTTTACAAATTTTGTCATTTGGTAAGATTGAACCCATCTGAGACCAAGCTCAGACCTTTCAACTCATGGTGACCAAATTATAACCAATTTGCCAATAAATACATCTATCCATTTTTTTGTTACTCTAGATGGCTTCATAAGTGGCACATGACAACTAAATCTTTACAAGTGAAATTCACAGATTATATGCAAGCATGTACGTTCACAGTGAATAAAATTTAGAAAGGAAGAAGAAAATTTTGAAAACGCACTCGACTCATAGGGTGATCCGGTTGGGTTGGGTTGAGTGAAAAAATAAAGTTTCGATGTAAAAAGATCTAGTTTGGCCGGGTCGGATTGGAGTAATAAAAGTTTGCCACCTGAACTTAATATAGCCGGGTTGGTGAAATTTCACTTGTTATCCACCCAAAACTAATGGGTGGAACCGCAAAATTAGGTTGGATCAGGTCGGGCTGGGCTATTTTTTGATCATCCCTGATTACAAAAGCCCTTATAAGGGGTCTATAATAAATACATCGAAGAAAAAATATGGAAACCATTCCATTTCATTTTCAATCCAAATCATACCCTATTTCCAACATGCCTGATACATTTATGGTAGAAGATATTGTTGTGAGAATGAGATAAACCAATTATTGTTAGGTGTATCCCACCTATTATCACTTGAGTGATCCTTTATTTATATATACTCCTACATATAGAACTTGGTAATTTAGCAATGTCAAGCCAATAAAAACAAGGCAGGCAGGCATTTCACAAAAACAAAATGGCGCCGATACAATCATTCCTCAAAAACATAGGAGAGCAGCTAGGCATGTGGAAGTGGATGGGTAATCGAGAAAACCATGTTGGGCCTTTGTGGAGCCTAGTTTTGTTTGATCCAGTTTGAAGACTTGACTCGACCCAGATAATGTTTCATGGTTTTTAATGAGAAATTTTTTGAAGCTTAGTCCATGGAGCGGAGGATGTATAAAACGTAATTTTGTGATCAGGGTTTGGTGTTGTTGTGTTTCTGGAGAGAGGAGAATAACTGTAGCAGCACTCTATATTTTTTCTCTAATCATAGTGAAAATCCCTGCAACTTTGTGGACGTAGGCAAATTGCCGAACCACGTTAAAATAATGTTTTGTGCGTGTGATTATTTTTCTTTAACGTGTGTTTTTCTCTAGTTTTTGTTTCTCACAGGTTGGGAATTACTGTTTAATTCCCTACAATCCAAACAATTAATGTTTTGAAAATCAAATAGATCAGCATAGGAAGAATGAAGTGGTGATGAGTAGGTTTTCGACTGGAGCTACCATTTGGTAGCATTGGGAAAGTGTCTGGAAGAGGCATCTGACAATTCTCTCCATTGAAATATACTCTTCTGGGAAAGGCCCATCCATTTCTCAATGTGAATGACTTTGGGTCCTTTTCCAAAAGTATATCAGTTGTCACTGATCCCAGTTGCTTCTCATCAGCATTCAACAGATCACTGTTGTAGTAGTCTATTCCCCAAAAGAGGGCAACTGCGTCTGCAAAACTTCCAAGACTGAGAATTACAACACAGCTAGAAGGACAAAAGGACATGAAAAACTTTCGGAAGTAAAATTTTTTTAGGTAAGTTATGTTTTGAATCTTCTTGGTTTTTGAGAAACAATGCTGATTGGTATCTGGAAAGAAACAAAGATCTAAATTCAACCTAGCTAGTCAATGTATTTAGTTATATGTTTTCCATTAAATTCCTTCCAAGACAGAAAATTGTTTGAATGTTTTGAGACCCATCCATTGCTAAGTCCTCTTAGTACACCAACTGCACCAAAATTCAACCTAGTCAATGTATTTAGTCATATGTTTTCCGTTAAATTCCTTCCAAGACAGAAAATTGTGTGAATGTTGAAAACGTATATGCAGGTTAAATACAATCGGCTCAAGTTGATCATCTGTAATATAATATTGTTCAGTAGTACTACAATGGTATCCATCGGTTCCAGATACGCTTTACTTTGATAATACTGGCAGTACAGAGATTCATGCATGTATTGCTAGAATGTGTAGGAAAAAGGCTCAGAGGAGGAGCCAAATGCTTGATCAATATGTCTCTATGCATGATTTTATTTGTCTTGCTCTCTGCTTATGGATATTCTGCTAATTTGTATTGATTTTGAATACTGCCTTTAATGTTCTAACTTTATCCAATAGTAAAAATCTAATTTTGAAACTGAAGTGAAGCAGTAGTTAGAAATACCTGTGATCCCAAAGGTGGGAAGCATCGTACTGTTGAAGCTATATGTTGTCACAGACTGGCTAAAACCTGGATGCTGAACTAACACGTTCCAGTCTGAGTAGTTTTTCCCATAGTTGTAGTTAGAGATTGTCAATTTGACCCTCCAGTGATCCCTATAATTGTTCTTAAAGTGCCAATGAACTTGAAGCGGGCACATATGATCTGTGCATTGCACTATGTTGGGGTTTATGGGAAAAACTGACTGTAGGGAGAGAGAACCTGGCATTGTTGGGAGATTATCTTCTCTGTTAAACACACAAAAATGAGCACGAGTGTTGATCAAAACCTATAAAAACTAACATCTTTTAATGAACATAATATCACAAATAAAAACTTGTCTTCAGCGGCATGTCTCAAATTTTAGTATGATGTACCTAATGCATGAGGTTGTATTCTGATCTGCTTCTCTGCATCCACAGCTGCACTGAGGGCATGATGTAATGCTAGGATTGTAAAATGTTGACAGCGAAACACAACAAACTGGTGTTCTGTTAGCCAAGTAACTCGAATAAGTGCATGTTGATTTCCATGTCTCTGAAACCCACAAGATCATCATCAGAACATGGCTAGTATTAGAAGGCAATCTATTAACCAAAAAAATAATAACTTTTGAGAGACTAGTTTTCTTCTAATTCTACAACAGTGACTGAGCAAGAGAGAAACTTTCCAATCAGCAAATTTCATTGCATAGAAGACTCAATTTTAGTGCTCCGAAACAGCCACTCTCTTAAGTACTGTATGTTCTTCAGTAGGATTATAGAGGATATGGAACATCGTAAACAAGTAGCAAACTAGCATACTGAGTGAGCTTAGAATTGTTTGGCTAAGCTCACATTCACAATTTTGAGAACAGAAACTTCAGATTAGGTTGGAAGGGAATGGGCTATAGTTGCCTCATTCAATGTTATGGGAAGGACTAATGAGAATACCTCCTTACTTTAAGTAATCAATATTTCTTCTGTTGTGCTTTCTTTTCATTTAAAGAGTAGAAAGAAATTATGTAGATATCAGATGTGATTGTGCAACTTCAATGATTTGCTGACAGTCAAACCCTTAGCTGCCATTGATCATATTTGAAACGTATTTTGACAAACTCTAAATTTTAATATTCAAACTTCCTCCAGTAACTAATCAGCTCAAGTCTTCAAAGAAATTGGTTGTTAGCTTTTTAGCTGACTATTTGCTTCATTACCTTCTATAATTGAAAACCTAAAAAATTGAATTAAAATAAAATAAAGCATCATAATTAGACAAAACAGAGAGAGCAGTATCTCCATGAGGGGATCAGATTTCCTATTGTGGAGGTCAACAATTGTATCCCAGAAAGTCATTATTCAAGTATACACCTATTAAGTGATAGGCAATAGCATTATCTACCTGATCGAGGTAGAACATAACACCTTACGAAAATCAAATGCAATATATTACTGATTGGATACTATAATTCCTCAATGCCAAAACTAAACTTCATTTAACAATTGTATCCATCAAATTTATCAGATCCTCCACAATCACGACTCATGCTTGTCTTATATTTCATATTACTGGAACAGCAAACTATGTTTATTTTTTTTATATTCTATGTATGTTATTATCTAACTTGTACAGAGATAAACTTGACAGTGAAGTACTTACTTAACGCCTGTTCTTCTCTTCTACCCCCAACAACTGAAGAAACTGTGGGGTCAGTGTCCACCACTGGGCCACAAGTATAACCAGGTCCCGGATCCATTAATGTAAGATTTGAAGGCTTGTACCCAGGAGTATTGCTTTCCAAGTTGCCAACCGTAATCTCAAAGGATGAGAATGATTTGAAAGGGTCGATAACCCAGGCAGCAAGAAGGCCACCGTGGCAGCAGTCCCCCGACCTGTTTTCTGGTGCAGCATCTGGCATGAGATCAACTATAATGGGGTCTCTCTTGCAGGAGTGTGGAATTTGGGTCTTGAAGGATGAGCAATTCCCTTGTTGGGTGGCAAGAGCACCAGAAATTGACCAGATGACCTCATTTTTGGCCCATGACCATCCTAGCATCCAACCAGATTTGTCCACATGACGATATTGGTAGTAGTTTTGAATGGTTACCCTGGCCTAAAAACAACACAAACTTTTTTTATTTTATAACAATAGATGTAATGAATTTGAAAAAGGAAGGCTGCAATGATTTGCAGAAGTCACCTTTGCATGACTAATTTAAGAAACATGTCATCCTAATGACATCCTACTGACTGAGTTTACCTAACTCATTTTCTGTGTGACTTTTGGCTTTTGTTGGTCTGTTAAGATCCTAATTATATTATTGGTGCAAACAAAATTCTAGTTTCCATCACCATATTTTTAACGTTAAACAGCTGCAACATATTCGATAAAATGATTACTACTTAGTTGAACCAAATCAAAATTTAAAGCAGCCCTAAGGAGATTATTGATTTTGATACTAACAACATAGCCATCACTTCTCCAATGTAGTAGGTCGAAGGTAACTGTAATGTTACCACTCGGATCCAAGGGGTCATAGCAATCTGCAAATCAAAGAAGGCACCTGATTTAGCAAAGAACAGTTCTTTCTCCCAAAAAGTGGAATCAAGAAAGCAACAAAGGGAAAGTATGATGCCTGAAAAACTGCACATGGCAACTAATATCAATATCAGTGCAACATGGCATACAGGAGAAATGATTAACCCCATGTTCCCTTGGAGATTAGCAGGTCGAGATAGATGGAACTTCTTATAGTCGAATGAGATTACGAGACAAATGGGGTCTTCATGAACTTTACCATCAAGGAAGAGAGTGTTCTACTGCCACCTAGAGCCCGCAGATCCATGTCTACCATTCTTGGTTGGACCATTGGAAACATCAATTGACATGAACAGACAATTTTAAAAGATACAAGTCCTATGGTGTTCCGGCTAAGTAGATTCTTAAACGAGCCACGCACACTAAGAAACAGAACACAAGCTTATGGAAGACCTTCTTTGTCTTCTTCACTATCTGCTTCCATTTGGAGGACGATATATATATATATATATAAGGTCGGCACACGCACAAAAATTATAACACATGGCATGCTCAAACAAGTTACATAGTGTACCAATGAATAGTACAATGTGCAAGTGGCATTTCTCAGAAAATAGGAATAATTGTTGACACTTGTATTGGGAGGTTGGGATCATCCCTTTCTTCTTGTTTCTTGCTTCCGAAACTTCTGGGATGCATTCATAAAAATTCAAGTCAACCAGAAACTAGTCTTTGCATACAAAAACTTGAGGTCTACCAAGTTAAAGCACTTTTTTTTTGGGTAAGTAAAGGTTTCATTACCAAAAAATAGGATATTAGATAGAAGCTTAGACACAGCTCTGACAGCACCACATTTAAAGAGAGAACACATCAAGACACAAAATCTTGGTAAGCACTACTTTGTAAAGTCCAAATAATTTTAAAGATCAGCATCCAACATATAAATAATCACAAGCATTGCATAAACTATGGAATTTAAAACTAGAACTAATAATATGTAATGGTTCATGGGTCCCCTAGTTAGTTAATCTCTTTCAACTAGTTGATTTTTACTTTAGTGTTTAATAAGCTGCAGCTGCCAGGTCTTAATTAAAGTAGTCTCTTGATGGATGTGCTAGAGACCCAAGTAAAAGGATAAGCACCAATTTTGCCTTTAAATCCAGTAAAAGAACCCTATTTTTATTGGATTAGGGGAATTCATGGTTAGACTACCTTGAGTTGTAGAACCAATTTTGCCTTTAAACCCAGTAAAAGAAGAAGCACCAATTAGGCTATGTAACAGTTTTTAAACGCACCTGTTCACCATTGCATGCAATACTAATCAACCCTCCAAAAAGAACAAAAATAAATCACAGGACACATTATTAAATTTGTTCAAGCGTTTCAAATTTCGTTCAATATCTTCTAATGGATCAGATTGACCTGTGAGCATTCCACATTTGCATGTAGTGCGGTCAAGCATCCCAGCGAGCGTCTAGCTTGTGCAGGTTGAGGGGAGGTTTGCAAGCAATATATCTGGCTCAGTGTGTACAATGACATTATGAGACTTGAACCCAGGACAGCCTAAACCAGAGCTATGAAGTATGAACCAATGTTCAATATCTTCTAATTATAAATTTGTCTATCAACCTTGCAAATACGAATTTATTACAAAAGAGATAAGGTCTAGTACATGGGGTCCGGAGGCTCAGGCAACCCATTCCGAATCTTCTAGACCGGAAAAAGTTCAGTAGTCAAGTAGTACAAGATTTTTCAGTATTCATGCAAATTAGATATTGTCATGTGTTATTTACTGCATTAAAAATCGTTTTATTAATTATAAATTTATATTACTGATGTAATAAAACACTCTATATTTTAATTTAATAGGAATGAGTACTGAGTAATTGGTTTTTTTTTTTCATCTAGACAGTGCAACGCTTTAATTAATGAAACACTCTTTAAAGTCTCAACTCTTTTTTTTTTTTTTTTTTTAAAAGAAAGGTCTCAACTCTCAATCCATTCCCCCTATTTTTTGGGTTGATATTACAAACGTTGCGACCTATCAGTGCAACGCTTTAATTAATGAAGCACTCTTTAAAGTCTCAACTCTTTTTTTTTTTTTTTTTTAAAAAGTCTCAACTCTGAACCCATTCCCCCTATTTTTTGGGTTGATATTACAAACGTTGCGACCTATCAGTGCAACGCTTTAATTAATAAAGCACTCTTTAAAGTCTCAACTCTTTTTTTTTTTTTTTTTAAAAAGTCTCAACTCTCAACCCATTCCCCCTATTTTTTGGGTTGATATTACAAACGTTGCGACACCCATCATTGTGTATGGATATAACTTCCCACAGAATCTTGGTGAAGGTCCTAACAAAAATTCTCAATAAAGGCTGATAATAAGAAAAATTTTAATCTTACTTGGACCTACATGATGTGATGATGACATATTTGTAATGAAGAATATGATTTTTTTTTTTTTTTTTTAAAAGTGACAGACTTTAACTCCAGCATGTAATTTTTTAAAAATTTGAAAAAGTTAAATGCCCCAAGGGATATAAACAAAAATTCTGCAGCTACAGGGCTAAAGCCTAATGGATCATGGATGTAATCAGTAATTCAGCCCGATAGGCCTTCGGTTTCACTGCCAAATATACAGCCTTTCATTTAGGGCCGTTTGGTATAACCTTTTTGCCAAGATTTTTTTAAGCTTATAAGTAACAAAAAGTTAAATTTTTCTAGCTCTTTTACTTTTTTTTGGCTTTATTTTAGTTAAAAATGTTGAAAAGATTTTCAAAATATATAATATATATAGTAGTTTTGGGATTTTCCAAAATAGTTTTGACTAGTTTTAAAGAAAGTCTTTATTGCCTTATTAAATGAATCCCACATTGGAAAGTGAGAAGTTTGGTAAGGCATTTATAAATGTCAACAACTTTTTATGCATTGCTTTAGAGCAATGATTGGGTGTAGCACACAAGTGTGAGCATGTGCTCCAAGCCACATGTGCACCACACGTACGTCTCGCGTGCGAGTCGCGTGGCGCACTTGGCACTTGGAATCGTGGCACATGTGGCGTGTGATCAAGACTATTGATTTTTGTCAATCATAATAATCAACGATCGGATGGCTAATACATAAGCAAAAAAGATCGTATGGTGAGAACCACACCTGATCATAGAGGTGTGATGTATGATCTGATCAAATAATAAATAGATGCGATCTACACCGTTAGATTAAGAAAGGGGCGATCCGACAGCTGTGTTTAAACCTGCAAGTGACTGTTAGAAATCAGTTATTATTTGAATTCTAACAGTCATGTCTGGTCAAAAAAGACACCAATATTTATAAAAACATGGCAAATTCGCAGACAAAAATATATAATTTTTCCTACAACTTCTCTATATATTGAAAGGCAATATAGTTCTTGATTCTTTTCTAGTTTTATTATTCATCATCTCTGAAGTTTGTTTATGCAGAAATAGACATTCAGATTTTTGGCAGATTTGATAATCAGAGGGTAATCGGGTCTGATTTCGTGTGTGCAACACGCAGTCAGAATTACAGATTTTTCTGGGCTCCATTGTATCTTAGAGGCGATTCGCCATTAACTCGGTGCACGCCAGATTCTGAAAATTGGTGGGGGTGAATATTGTCTTAAGGAAAGCGATATCAATCGTGCCTTGGATGCGATTATTCATCTTCTTCTTTCTTTTACAGATTTCTAAACTAACAAAAAATAAGCAAAAAAAACAAAAATAAAAAAACAAAAAAGCCAAAAAAATTATGAATGTGTTACTTATAAACTTAAACAAAGTTAGGCGAAAAGTTGATACCAAACACCTCTTTAGTTTCTTGCACAGATGTGGCGGTTTCAGTATAGCAAGGTTAAGATCTAAGGCACGTCGGCACCACCTACCTCATAATTAATTTGTACATCTACCACTGTCTGGAAACCATACCTTGACTTGAACATGATGCCAGATCTTTTGTGTTTTTGGTCCATCCCAACTCATAAGGAACTTTGCTTTAATAAGATGTGACAAACAAATGATAAGCTTTGTCTCTATAATGAATTAATTTTTCTTTAAGCCTAGTTTTGGAATTGTAGGAAGCTGGAGGAATTCTCGGCCAGGATCTGGGTCCAGCCATTCACTTAAATCGACTCACAACCTTAAATGATGAGATTTCATAGTTGGAATATGCTAATAATTACGACCAGGAAAAATAAACTAAAAAAACTCGTGATTATTATTATTTTTTGGTACATTAGAGAGTCAAAATACTAGAGAGAGGGAGTCGAACCCATTTCTTAATATAGGTGGAGACGCAACTATCATTTGACTAATTCTGCTCCTCACAAAACGCTACAATTAGGGTGGTTGAAAGATTTGGTGCATGGCAAGGTTGGGATGATAATTGGAACTTTTTTATTTATTTTATTTTTATAGCAACTCAAGAGTAACTTACAAAAAGATCCAACTTAGAGTTTGAACTTTACGTTCTCCTCTGCCGCATAATTTACTTCCCATTTATAGTAAGAATGAAATGGAAACCAGGATAGTTCCCAAATCAGGATTTTGATCATCAGGTCATGATGCTATCGACTGTCTGATGGCCTCATTCCCATGTAAGATCCATTAATTTTGGGCACGTTGCGTAGTTGTATCTATCCAATTTATGTGCAGTTGCTAGACACGGATTGACCACTACCCTATTTATTAGACTTCCCCCAACTTATGAGGCCAATTAAACCATATAAAGTTGACTATTGTGTCTTGGAGCTTAGATGAGATACGCCTCCACATGAACGTAGCCATTGCGCTCACGTTGCATCGGCCATTGATCCCTAGGATCCCCATCTGGGCATCTGTGTATCAAAAAAAAAAAAAAAAGGAGGAAAATGTAGTTGCTGCCATATAAATAATGTACACACACACACATATATATATATATTGCCACATATTACTACGTGCACTTCTTTCTTTTGATGATATGATAATTAACGCTAGTTGTGTTGTAAACATGCACATAAGAATTAGAACCATGCATGGGATGCTTTGTACCAGATTTTCATTCATTATTTTTTAATTATCAGTCATAGATCAGGGAAAAGCAAGATAGAAGATAAAAAATTAAAATGCCAATTTTTTCTTTTTTTCTTTTTGGTTGCTTTTCCCTTTAGATCTGAGCCTCAATTTGCACGGTTGAAAGGTAAATATTAAGCGGACAAACTGCAATAATGCAGCTAGTCAGTGACTTAGAGAAAAAGGGTAATTGAAAGACCTTAAAAAAAAGAATGGAAAATTAAAAGGAAAAATAAAATAATAAATGAATTAAAGGAGAACAGTTGAAAATTAATGTGAGGAGACAGAGAGCAGAAATGTGTCGGAAATTAATATGAAACTGGCACTCCATACTTCTTAAATCTAATTTTATCCCTCTACCTCTGACTATATATATAAAAAAAGCAAAGAGTAGCATGCATAGCAAAACTGAAAACAACGAAGTGCTTGTGCAAACTCAAAAAATGGCTGCCAATTTGGGGGTTTTGGAGGATGAAGAAAGCCATGGTGGAAATAGAATTCAGCCTCTCTCCACCACAACAGTGTAAGTTCCATATTTCCTCAAACTAAATAGGCCTGAGGCCCCAAGTCAACTCCGTTTGGTGTCAAATATTCATTAATCCAGGGTTTTGTAGACTCATTCTTTCCTCTTTTTTTTGCAGGTCAGAGCACTGGAGAATTGAGGAAGGGCAGAAGCAAACTTCCACTACATTGTGTGAGAGGCTAGGCTTGGAGGACTTCATTTCCTTGAATGTAAGTATAGGTTTACATGCAATTTAGTTTACAAGCCATATGTTTAGGTGCTATATATCTTGGCCTGTTACAAGGACACTTTAATATCCTCATTTTTCACCCACTGAGCATAACTGCATGCAGCCCAAGTATTAAACTGCCTGTACTAACACCCAAAATGGTTATTAGGTCTGGCGAGCATCCTTGGGGGAGCTCCTTGGCACAGCGACCCTTGTCTTTATGATTGACACCATAGTCATATCTACTTTTGAGACCAAAACCAATACACCAAACCTAGTAATGTCAATCCTCATAGCCATTACCATCACAATTCTCCTTCTCGCCGTCTTCCCTGTTTCCGGCGGCCACATCAACCCGGTCGTCTCCTTCTCCGCCGCCCTCGTTGGCCTTATCTCCATTTCACGCGCCGCCATCTACATTGTGGCTCAATGTGTTGGAGCTCTGGTAGGGGCATTGGCACTCAAGGCTGTGGTGAGCAGCACCATTGAACAAACCTTCTCACTTGGGGGTTGCACGCTCACAGTTATTGCACCGGGGCCAGATGGGCCCATAACTATAGGCCTCGAGACGGCCCAAGCCTTTTGGCTCGAGATAATCTGCACCTTTGTGTTCCTTTTTGCCTCAGTGTGGATTGCTTTTGATCATCGCCAAGCAAAGGCACTGGGCCATGCTATTGTTTGCTCCATAATTGGACTAGTGCTTGGTCTTTTGGTGTTTATCTCGACGACGGTCACAGCAACAAAGGGTTATGCTGGTGCTGGGATGAACCCAGCAAGATGTTTGGGCCCAGCGATCGTGAGAGGAGGCCACCTTTGGGATGGGCACTGGGTCTTTTGGGCTGGCCCTGCTGTTGGGTGTGTAGCATTCTACATGTACACAAAGCTCATTCCACACCAGCATTTCCATGCCCAGGGGTACAAACATGACTTCTTCAATATCTTGAAGACTTTTTTTTGTGTGTACATTGTGATCATAAGTAGAAGTCCATTATCAAAATAGGAAGGCTAAAACATGGCCCATCATGCCTTGATATGGGCTTTGTTGATTGGTGCAACATATGTCCATGGTTTTGTGTGTTATGTTGTACACTTTGTTTCGCTCTATGCCTAGATGTATGATTCTCAAAAATGTTATGAACGATTATCATGGGACTTGGTCGCAAATATCAATATTATGATAATTTCAAATGATCAAATGGCAAACAGTTCATTTGGTTCGTACAACTAAACCCATATATACCAGCAAGATTTCTTGTAAAATTAACCTCTAAAATAAAAAAAATAAAAAAGGAACTCACTTTCTATTAATTGGCCCATGATTTTGTAAAAGTAGATTGCCAAGCATTGATTGATTTGGGTATGAACAGTCTATAGGGGCTACTTCTTGTCTAGCACATGTACTGATTGCAAAAGGTAAGAACTTTATTGTTCTTATAAAAAAGAACTTTATTAAATAAAGAAAAAGATGCAAAATAAAATAAAAAAAAGAAAGAAAATGGTACAAAAACAATCTAGCTCAAAAGAATAGAACAAAGATAGAAACCTAGGAAACAAAATAAAGGAAGACTAAGCAACAGTCGAGGCAAGCCAGAGACAATGAGGAACACTTTGAAGATCAAGCAACAAACATCAGAAAGTTTCCTGTAGTTCAAGCAGCAAGCAACAATAGCCGTACACCCATTTTCTTCCTATATTACCTAAGTCTTCACCTCCATGATCGTCTTCTTTAACCAAGTATTTACTAGCGAGCCCGATTCAAGTGATAAAGAAAATGCATTTGTGAAGCGGAATTAAATTTTCCTTTCTTGAAGCCTCAAACAAACTTCGTCTCATCCCTAACGGCATAAAACCAATTCACAATATTAAAATCAACTGAAAAATTCAAATTGAATAGTTTTGCCTCATTTTTTTTGAAATTGGAAAGAGGTTAATCCCAAAACTAGGAATGTAAATTTGGCCCGAGGCCTGTGGGTAGACTAAGCCCACTAAGCCAAAGCCCAGCTCAAGCTTAGGCAGGCCCAAACTTGCCACTCTTGTGGGTGGGCCTGGGCCCTATCTCCAGTAGGCCAAGCCAAGCCTGCCCTAGCCCAAGGCCTGCCCAAAAACTCTCCAATATTATAAATATAAAATCAATAGTTTATATAGATTTACAATAATTAATAATTTATAAGTTTAATTATTTATATATTGTTGTATAATTTTTATAAATTGACTAATTATTTAAACATTATTTATTACTAATTACTAATAAACAGTGTATTTTTTTTTATATAGTTTATAGCTTACATATATTTACATTAATTAATAGGTTTAATTTTTATAAGTTAACTAATTATCTAATTTAGTTTAATCATTATTGATTACTAATTATTAATTTGTAAATTAATTAATTTAGAAACTAAAATTAAACTTAAAAACTAAAATTTAAAAAAAAAATGACTAAGCCCGCCCAAGGGCCTGTCCAAAAGCCCAAACTCGAAGCTCGAGCCCGAGCTTAACCTCAAGGCCGTGGACTGGGCATGGGACTAATATTTTCAATTTTGGCCCAACCTAGCTTGAAAATTGATGAGAGCCTGCAAAGCTCCAACTCGAAAGTTTACATGGGAGATATTAGGTATATAAGTAGGAGCAATGTATTCAAATATCACCTTCTTGGCTAGTTATTTTAGGAGAGTTTTTGTAATTATTACATATGGTATCAGACCCAACCGAAGCATACAACTGTGTGGGTTCAAGGGTACTGCATTAGTATGTGTTGAGTCCTATTTTAAAAATTTATATGAAGGATTTTGAATATATAAATAAAAATAATGAACCAAATAATACCTTGTTGACTAGCTTTTTGGGAAAGTTCCCGTGCTATTACAACTCGCAAGAGTAATGTCGCGTCGTTCTTCGAAGAGCGAAGCTTTGATGTTTTCTTTATGACTTGGGATTCTTAACAGAGCCGAAGAGTTGGGAGCTGTTTGAGAAGACGCTATCCCTGAGGTGGAGAGAAGGTACAAGTAATTATTACCATCATCCTACACGTAAGTAATAAAATTGTGCTTTATAATTAATTTCAAACATCTTCTTAAACTAGTTTTGTTCTCTCAAAATTGATGGGAGTAGTAATGTTAACTAAAAAAGGACAACTTAACGAAATTATTACACAGAATAAGGGGGCTAGCTCGTTCTGGACATTGGCCAAACACTATATATCATATATAATTGGAATAGGTCATTGTCACGTCAGAAATTCCAGCAGCCATGGTTTTGCATTTTCTTTTTAAATTGAGTTTTGGATTGAATAGTTTTGGTGAAAGGGTCTACAGGTGAGTTTTCTTGAGTTTTCTTAACATAGGAATGAGTGAAGGGAAGGGAAGTCGTCAGAGGGGTACTTACCCTTTAAAATTTTGGTAAAAAAATCCATTATGTCGAGAAATTAATTTAGATGACCGTCTCATAGTCTTACTTTCACCGTGACTTTATCATTCATTGTAGGTCCCACTTAAATATGTAAATACTCAAATAACAGTGGAAGTTGCATATATATGTTACCATCATTTAGAATAATTTTTTATTATTATGTCAACAGTGACAATAAGGGAGGTTTAATAAGAACCCTCTCACCTCACTAGTTCAAGTTTTCTAGTCTGGAAATTAAAATTTTTTATTTGTCTTTTTTAAGTATGTTTCTTATTGGGCAATCTTATTTGTATTTGTATTGGTATTACTGGCAAGTCTTTTACAATTAGATCAAATGATCTTTCTTTATTTAGGAAAAAAAAAGTAAGAGAAACGCATAAAATTCCCTTCCAACATTATAAAGTGAAAAACAGAAAAGGAAGTACCAACAAAACTATTACAGTTCGTTGGATTTCAATTAGTTGAAGGTATCATCAACTGGCAAAGTGGCATTGTAGATTATTTTGGGTAATATTTGATTTTTTTTATTGCCTTTTGCCATAATTATTTCTATTATCTTTTGTTTTTGGTAAACTGGAATAAATGGTATTAGATTTATACAGTTTAATTTCACGTTTATATCTATTGAACTTTTTTAGAAAGAATTGTTCACTGAAATGCCCCCTTTGAAGTGCATTCCTAGCTCTGTCCGTTATGGTGACAATGGTGTGATGGTGGCGGTGGATTGTTTTGGTTGTGGCTGTTTTATGGGCAATAAGGTTGAATTAGGATACAAAATGGTAGTTTAATTATGATGAAATCGTCGCTTACGAAAATTTGGACGATTTGAAGGTGATCAGAGGTGATTGGGTTGGTCGTGGGAAAAAGAATGGTATACGAACTTCACACGTCATAGCTCATTGCAAAATCCAATGAAAGCAACTGTTAATTTACAGGAATTTTTTCATAATCAATAATAAGATATGGACATTTGAATATGTGGATAACATATATTATATATGTATTTAATATAAAGGAGACTTCAAAACAAATTAACTATTTGGAAGACATCTATAAATTTTTAAAGAAAACAAATTGAGACTTATTTCGAGAAAAAAAGTATATAAATATACTTTTTGAAAAATTGCAGGGGCAGCTGACCCTTTGGTTCATTTCTAGCTCCGCCCCTAGGCTGCATTGTATATATTGTTAAAAAAAATATGCATGTAAATTTATTATTTTATTAATTTTTGAGCCAATATGAATGTGAAACTTATACATTCTTTGTGTTGGGTCATTGGTACATTGTATTCATTTTCGAGAAGAGATGAATTTAGGCTATTTATTTGCTCAAATTCGTGTAGGATTGAATGAGTTATTGGCCTTCAAAGTCACTCCCTTGAATATGTGTTATATAGTTGAAAGTGGGTTATCCCACATTGATTTTTTATGAAAAACATGTTGCGCATATATAACCCAAGTTTGGAGTAAGGTTTGGGTCCCAATGGGCACCCCACTTTTGTGGAAGGGAAATGATCTATAAAACTCATGGATTCACCCAATACTCCACACACGGGCACGCCGCCACCGGGTCGAGAGGTGGGCCATGGGTTCAGTTCAATTGTCAAGGTCGGAGTTAAATTAATTAATTTATTTTCTGACCGTTGACCGAACAGATGTGTTCGTTGACTGGTACCGTTCCGGCGAAGCAATGTATCCCGCTAGTAAGGGGCTGGTACCTGTTCGAACTAGTGTTTCGAACAGGTATCTGGGCTCTATAAAAAGGGCAGCATTCAAGCATTTATATAGATCCAAAATTTGTAGCATAGAAAATATTTCTTCTTCTTCTTCTTCCTGTAATTTCCTAATAGAGTTCAGATCGTTTAGTGAACCCGCCGAGCAGTCTTTATTGAAGTGCTGCCTAAGAACTACTGAGATTGTTTCATCTTGGAAGTCAGACACCTATCATCTCGTGAGTACCGACTGTGGGGAGCGAATTTGTTTTTAAAGAGAGAGTGTCCAACACTCGACTCGATCTATTTTTCAAGTTTTAAGTTTTTCTGTTTTACGAACGACAATCGGGTAAGTCGTTATTACTCTATTTGTTGTTGTTCTAATTCTAGTTGCCTTCTAATTCAAGTTGATTCTAGTTGATAACTAGATATATTCCAATTGATTTTTGTTATGATCACTAATTATACACATAGCATTTAATAGGATATTAAGAGCTTCAATATTTTGTTTGAATGATATCTATGCTTTTTGTATTTTTGCTAGTTTGCCTAAATGCAGAGATGGGCAAGATGAGAGATCAAAAGTAAAGAAGGAAGAGCTGCTCATGAAGAAGGCTTTTATAGGAGATAGAAAACTGGATTATGAAAGGACCTGACTTTTTGTTTGTTCCACTTAATATTTTTTCGGTTTTACTCCTCTCCTTCCCTTCTCCTTTGGCTGAGGGGTCAGGCTGTGTATTTTAACATTTGGAGAATTTTTCCTTTTTATAAATCATGAGATTGGGACACGCTAGATGTTTTCCTATTAGTTAAATAAAATTGCTTTTTATGTTGATAATTATGTATTCTTATTTAGATTACCTTAAGAAAGCTCCTGTGAGAATGAAATTAAATAGAAAATATCAAAATACATAAGAATAGTGTCAGACTTTGAGTCACTACTAAATAATCACATACGTGATCTGCACGACAAATGGGTTTTTTGTGAAATCGATTTTTATTGACAAGGTAGAACATTGCTAGAATAAGCGTAAGGTCGTCGGTAAAGCCTCCAAAATTATCCTTTTTGTGACGAATGTTGGCCTTTAGCGATATTTATACAGATTTAACGAAACATTTCGTCACTATTAACTAATTTTTAATGACGATTCTGAATTCGTAGTTAAAGGTCAATTTTTAGCGACAATTGGGAGAGTGGTCACATTTTTCGACGACGAAGTGCTTCGACGACCCGGTGACGATCAAGTTCTCGTCTCAAAGGCTGTTAGTGACGACTGTTTGGACTTTTTAAGCGACGAATGAAAGCGTGGCAAACCTTTTTTTTTATAGTTCCTGAATTTATTCCGTTTCCTCCATTGCCTGATCTTTAGTAGGGCAACTGATAATAGACCTAGGTCCTAGGTACCCACCACATATTAAAGATGATCCTGATTCCATACTATGAGAGGGGGAGAGGGATGATTCCATGCTACAGTTTTTTTGTTTATGTAATTATTTTAGATCAATAGTTTATGTATAGGTTAGTTTTGGTCCTTAATTTGAAAACTAATTGATTGGTAGATGTCTCAATTTCCTTTTTCTTTTAATTTTTGCAGAAATTGGATTGAGCACAAAAATGAGGGAGCTGGGGGAGGAAATGGTCAGGCACTGTGGCTGTCTGCCGTTGGCCATTGAGGTGTTAGGAGGACTTTTGGGAACTTGGTGAGTGGGAGGAGGTATGTCGAGACATTAATCGTTACATAAGCCAAGGCAAAGGCCACGGAGGAGGAGTAATGGACGTTTTGGCCTTAAGCTATCGGGACTTGTATACAGTTTGAAGGCATGCTTCCTGTATTAATTTGAGCCATCTTCCAGAAGATCATGATATATGCAGAGAAAAATTGGTTCAAATGTGGATGGCTGAAAGCATTGTGTCGTCACCAGTACCCACACGAGTCAGAGAAGCACCACAAAAAGAAGAGACAATGTTGGATGTGGGAATGAGTTACTTGGGTGAGCTTGTCCAGAGATGCATGGTTCAAGTCCGTGTGATCCAACTCACACGGTTCAGTGGAAGGGTTAAACTTTGTCGCTTCCACAATCTCATGCGAGACTTGTGCTTGTTGAAGGCCAAAGAGGAGAATTTTTTCAAGGTAGTTCGCCTTCAACAAGCCTTTGATCGTCAGCTCATGTGGACAGGCTCTACCTCTCCATCTTCATCTTCATCTTCATCCTCATCACCGTTAACTAAATTTCACAGGCTTGCGGTTTACTATTTGGGAGACTGTGATATTGACAGTACAAGAAGAAGAGCTAGGGTATCTTAATCCTATCCTCCGTGCACATGAAATTGTAACGAACCACCATCATATTCGATCATGCCAATTTTAATTCTTTGGCAACTGTTTGAAACGTTCAGGATGGCAACAGATAAAATCACTCTTCGACGGCTTCAAATCGCTTAGATTTTTAGATCTCGAAGGAATTAAAATCCCAACTCAAAAAAAGATAATGCTGCCGAGAGGAATAGGAAACCTAATCCACTTGAGGTATTTAAGTTCAAGGGATTCTAATATTGATGAGTTGCCTTCTTCTATAGGCAACTTGGCATTCCTCCACATGCCAGATTTACGGGGTGTTTTTGGCTTGAGAATATCGAATGTATTGTGGAGGTTAGAACAATTGATACATCTATATCTTCCTCGGCATATCAAACCGCCTTGTAAAGGTAAGTTGCGATTGGATGGTCTGAGCAGACTGGAGACATTGGAAGGCTTTCATTCATTTTACTTTGATGCTAGATGCTTTTCCAAATTGCCGAGTCTTCGAAAACTTGGGGTTGGTTGTCAGGCTTTTTGGTGTCAGATAATTGATTTGGATCATCTGTAATAGGACTCGGGAATCTCTTGTCATCCATGGAGAATACAGTTTTAACCGTTAAATATTCATAGTTGTTAATCTCGTATTAGTACTGAAAATATCGGCCAGTACGGTACTAATGAGTATGAATATCGTACAAATTAATACCGGCCAATACCAATGGCATTGGCCGGTACGGTACTAATGAGTATGAATATCGTACAAATTAATACCGGCCAATACCAATAGCATCGAATTTACTGAATAATACTGGTTTTGTGTAATTTATTTTAAAATAATTTAATTTTATTATTATTTTTATGATAATTGTTAATTAAAATTTATAATAGGCATATACTCGACAATAATATATCTTTTAAATATTTTTAAATAAATATTTAGATTGAATAACATGCTTATATTATATTAAAACCTTTAATATTTTAAAATATATATATTTTTATAATATATAATATTTATAACAATAAATCTAAGATGATATCTGATATTACACCGACATCGATACGTACCATAATAATATTAAAAACAATATTTTAGCTCGTACGAAATTAATAATTATGATTTAAATAACATAATTTTGGGTGTTATATATTTGTCCTTTGTATCATCTATAATAGGACTATGAAAACTTGTCATCCATTTCTTTCCGCAGCATCCAAAAAAAAAAACAGAAACTTGTCATCCTTGGACACTAGAACACGTTTTTAGTTGTTAGGTAACATGGTTGTAGGTGTTAAGCATCTATCCTTTTTATTATTTGTAGTAGGACTATGGAATCTCGTGTCGTGGATAGACCTTAGAACGCGGTTTTTGGTATTAGGTAACACGGTTATTGGTGTTACGTATTTGTCCTTTCTATCATCTGTAATAGGACTATGGAATCTCTTGTTATCCGTGAACATTAGAACACGGTTTTAGGTGTTCGAAAAACAAAACCGACATATTTGTCCTTTCTTCAGACCCTCAGCCGCCCATATGTGATTATGATGCATGACAGCCTGCTACGGATGCTAAACTGACAGGTTGACTTATAATGCCACTGTTTTCTATTTATTAACAACTTGTGAGATGGTAAAATATAGAAAAAGAAAGAAGCCCACTCGCCTCTTTTTTTAAATCTTTTTTCTTTTTTAATGATGAGAGCGTCACTAGATATCGGATATTATACGATAACAGTTATGCGATTCTTCATGATCATACATAGTAAAAATAATTCGTGAGGTGATTATGTGCAAAGTAATAGTATTGTCAAACTTAAATACCGAAGCATAAGACTATGCGCTCGTGTAGGATCCAATCATAATGCCTCGCACATCTCTTTAAGCTCTGCCCTCTGATGTTCAAGCTATACGGCTTACCCAATCTATAGACGATAGTAACACCATTCTTAAATGCATACACACATGATAAGCAATGTGCTTAGCGCTAGTCCCTCTCGAAATACAAGCAACATAGCAATGTGCAACTGAACATGCGCGTGAGTCAAGTATCACTCGTTAGGCACGAAGCCTTCATCCATGAAGTTCATAGCGTCCCGCGTTAAGGTTGTTACCCGCAAGGATAGGCACCACCGAATAGCAACCGCTAAGCCCACAACATAGTGCTCTGCGATACCAATGCTAGCCAAACCAAGCGGTTGTGTGTGCAAGCTTGAACCCAACGTGCAAGTGCACATGAGGCACACGGCATGCTAGTGTGTATACTGAGGCCCAATCCGTCATGAGCATAAGCCTCGCTATGATACGGATACGGTATAGCGGGTGCGAATATCACAACCCCATCTTGAACGCCAATGCCTAACATTTGCCCCACAAGACACAATGCTGCCTATGTAGCCCCTTTGACTAGCATGAGGACTGTAACCACGTGCCACAGCTGGCTCCCAAGTCTCGCCCACTCTCTTGGGGGACTCATTTAAGTGCTGTCCCTTTCGGTAGCACTGGGAGGTGGTAGAGTCAAAACCAAACCCCCCATTATAATAGCATTTTGAGCTATCTCCAAACTTGCAGGAGAAAACATCTTGCTCTTTCGAGGAATCATAATTCATAAATCTAGTAAATATAGAAAATACAAATTACGAGATTGTCATGCCACCGACCAACCATGCTCAGACATGCCCCACGCCAAGGTCTCTCGCGGCCCTAGACGTGCCACGAGTGGCAACCCATGACATTCTCCACCATTTCAACCTTCATTGTCCTTGATGATGCCAAGGCGCAGTGCCAACTCCTGGCACTCGCTACCACTAGTGCCAACTCCTGGCACTCGTTACCACTAGTGCCAGCTCCTGATACTCTCCACCACTCTAACAATCAACGCCCTAGTTGATGCCAAGCATAACGCAAAATGCGGTAGTGCTTATATGCCCCCACGATGAGTTGCCACCACTCCTCGCAGACTAACACCTTCGTGCTAATAACCTACAAATCTGGTCTCCACCAAATCTGCCTCCACACTACTACTTGAAGCAAATGTTCGCCTAGACTCCGATGTTGAACTCGGCTAAGCAAAGACACTTTTTCCACCACATTAAGCAAACACAAACTCCTCTGAACAAGTGCCCCATACCATATTGCTCCATCCGTTGGCATCATGTACCTGAATAGGCGCTGTCCGCCGCGTACTAAGGAAAGGCGTGCATTGATAGTTGTGCACCCTCCATCACTTTAAGGGGTCGATGCCCTCATCAACGAGCACTCCACGTGCACCCTTTACACAACTCCGCAGCTAAACCCACAAAAGCTCACTTGACATCAGAATTCATCCTGTGCATGACCTAAAGGCACCCTCGTGACAACATGTGATTCTGTCCCATACTAGTTCCTAACTAATCGATACTCCCATCGGATGCAAGTCCGTCTGCACTATCAAAGTAAACCCTGCCTACTGGCAAACTGTTCCAACTGTTGAAGTTTTCACAATGTTGCTCCAGTACCTTAATCCTTAGACCTTCACCCGAAGATAACCCATGCTGTTTTAGTGCCTCAACTCTCCAACTTTCATCTGAAATCAACCCACACTGTTCCAATACCTCGGCTCTCTAGCCTTCACCCGAAATCAGTTTGCATAGCTCCAGTACCTGATCCTTTGATTTTCACTCGAAGTCTGCCCATATACAGCTCCAGTGCTTAATCCTCTAATCTTCACCCGAAGTATGCACACAATGCCTCCCTCCGCCAAAGGACTTTATGTCTTAATAAACCCTTGCTCCACGGTGCTCTCAAGCAAAAATGAGCTCCTCTGAGCCACCTGGCATTTACTAGCCAATATGTATCACAACGACGCAAGACCACCCAAGTAAGAACAAAAACACGCTCTACATGAATGCCAACAGCCAAGCACAAAAATGAGCACAATCCACTAAGTGAGTACAAAGCCAACAAAGTAATTATGCAAGAATACGAGCAAAGCTGCTAACGATTTTGGCCAACTCAAGGGTCAAATGAAGGTAAGCAAATCCCCATAACACGAAGCAAGTTCTTCCGCATAAGCTCACATACTGCAGAAATAACCCACCAATCCAACAAAGTAGCATTACTAGTTA
Organism: Euryodendron excelsum; assembly: GCA_033060915.1. Classification (NCBI taxonomy): domain Eukaryota; kingdom Viridiplantae; phylum Streptophyta; class Magnoliopsida; order Ericales; family Pentaphylacaceae; genus Euryodendron; species Euryodendron excelsum. The sequence goes on from CM065377.1 coordinate 2,438,532, forward strand.
TGCACCAAAATCAATGATTTGACACACAGAAGCATCCATGCACTATTGAGCCGGTCCCATGCACATCTTTAAGACGCCCTGCTGCACTAAGCACTATGACCACAATCAAAGGACCGAGCGTGCGTCCAAAACTTGTTGAATCGGCCACTCTAAAGAAGGTAACAAAGGGGTTCAAACAGTAACCAAGTTCATTGATACCATAAGATTTCAACCCACATAAACTAGAAACTGCTAGCTCGGGCCACCAATCCATTCGTCATAAAATGGAATGACACTCGCTCCGCTGCAAAACCGACAAATAACAATCTGAAGCAAACAACCCACTGAAGAGATGCTCACCACAACTGAAGAGAATGCCCACACGGATAAAAGAAGCAACACCTAATTAACTAACCCGTGAGGCGACTGTGCACAAAGCAATAATCCTTCCAAACTCAAACACCAAGGCATAAGACTATGTGCTCGTCTAGGATCCATCCGTAATGTCCCGTATATCTCTTTAAGCTCCGCCCTATGATGTTTAAGCCATACGGATTACCCAAGCTATAGGCGATAGCAACACCATTCTCAAATGCGCGCACACATGACAAGCAATGTGCTTAGCGCTAGTCCCTCTCGAAATGTAAGCAACATAGCAATGTGCAACTGGACATGCGCGTGAGCCAAGCATCACCCGTTAGGCACCACGCCTCCATCCATGAAGCTCATAGCACCCCACATCAAGGTTGTTGCCTGCAAGGATAGGCACTACCGAATAACAACCATTAAGCCCACAACATAGTGCCCCTTGACATCAGTGCCAGCCAAACCAAGCAGTCGTGAGCATAAGCTTGAACCCAACGTGCAAGTACACATGAGGCACACGGCATGTAAGTGTGCACACAGAGCCCTAATCAGTCACGAGCATAAGCCCCGCTACGAGATGGATGCTGTATAGCGGGTGCGAATGTCACAACCCTATCCTCGACGCCAATGCCCAACATCTGCCCCACCGGACACAATGTTGCCCATATAGCCCTTTGATTAGCATAAAGACTGTAGCCACGTGTCACAGCTGGCCCCTAAGTCTCGCCTGTTGGCCCAAGTAGGCAACCCAAGAGGGGGGGTGAATTGGGTTTTATAGAATTTATATCAAGAATTGCAACTAAAAACAGTTTATGTATTTCAGCAACAATTAATCAAAGTATATATATCAAGCAAGTGAAGTATACATCAACGTATATATTTATGCAAGCATGTATAGTGAGCAAATCAGCAAAACAGAGGCAAGAGAGAAGAGCATCAGATTTATAGAGGTTCGGCCAACCTTGCCTATGTCCTCTTTTCTTTGATCCTTTCGAAGGAATTTCACTATGTAATACTCCTTACACAGCTGCTGGTTTTGCCACAAGTGCCCAGCTCACTCTTACAAAAGCTTCTTCCCAAACTTTCAAAACCCAAGAGATTTTGTCCAAGCTTCTCTCAAACTTACAAGTGATTTCGTCCAAGTTTCACTCAAACTTACAAGTGTTTTTACCCAATAACACTCAAACTTACAAGTTTACAAACCCACCAAAGTGAAATGAATAAAGGTTATACAATGGGTAACTCTCTTAGTGAGTATATGAGCAAATACAACTCAATGAATAACCTTAAATACTCAGCAAAAATATGTGGCAGTGAGGTACAGGAGATTTTCAGCTTCAAGCTGTTGATGTCAATGGTATAATTCCTCTAATCATCTCTATTGAAGCTGTATGTATCTTGTATATAAAGATATGGATCGATTCTAGCCGTTGGAGAAGTATGGGAGAAGATTTGGTTGCATATTTGCCTATACTGTCTGTCAGAAAACTAGCCGTTACTGTTTGGGGGTCGACTCTTTTTACAATGAGTCGACTCTTTTTGCATTTCAGCAGATTTTTCAAGTCATTGTCCAAATGAGTCGACTCTTTTGCTCCAGGAGTCGACTCTTTTAAGCAGTCTGCAGAACATTTGTTCTCTGTTGAAATGAGTCGACTCTTTTTACAGCAGGAGTCGACTCTTTTTACTTGAGGGGTCGACTCTTTTAACCAAAAACCATATTTTTGCAACTTTTCTTCACTCTTTTCCAAAGCTTCCAATCTTTTCAAGGATTATTCAAATAAGCTTTTTAAAGCTTGCAAATACTTCTTCAAGGTTAGATGACTCCAAGAACATCTTCAATCCATTCAAGATGAATTTTCTTCATTTTCATTACTTGTAGAGCTCTTCCATCCTCATAGCTTCATCCAATGATTCAAGTCTTATTCAAGATCTTCAAGAGAGCTTCCAAGATTTAAAATCTCCATTTCTTCAACTGATTTTCTATTCTTCTTTGAACATCTTCATTTCTAGATTTCTTCTAGAATTCTTCAATCAATATAACTTCTCCATGGACTTCAATAACTCTTCCATGAAAGCTTTCCAAGTCTTGTGATTTCTTCCATATATTCAAAACATCTTCAAATTATCGAAGAAAGCTTCCATGTCTTTGAGTTGGTCTCTTCTTCTTCTATTCTTGCAAAATATCTTCAAATCCTCAAAGTCTCCAATCTTTTCAATCAAGACTTTGATCATTTTCATTCTTCTTCCTTGATATCCATTATCTTCATTCTCTTATAAGATCTCCACTTGTTGAATATGGCATGCCTTCATGCTTACCAATCTTCAATATAAGATTTTCATCAACTTGAGATTCCTTTATCTTCTTATAATATCAGCTTTGTAGAATATATGATCTTATCATGCTTTTCACTATTTATTCTAATCTTTGCATCACAAATCCTCCATTATGATAAGCTTCAAGTCAAGATCTAATTAATAATTCATCTGCACACTAAGTAGAATTATTAGATCATTTAACCATGTTTTGTTATCATCAAAATCAAGACATTGACTCAACATCGCCCGCTCCCTTGGGGGACTCACTTGAGTGCTGTCCCTTTCGGTAGCACCGAAAGGTGATAGAGTCAACATCATACCCTCCCTTATAATAGCATTCTAAGCCATCTCCAAACTTGCAGGAAAAAACATCTTGCCCTCTCGATGAGTCATAATTTATAAATCCAATAAATATAAAAAATACAAATTACGAGATTGCCATGTCACCAGCCAACCATGCTCAGACATGCCATAAGCCAAGGTTACTCGAGGCCCCAGACATGCCACGGGTGGCAACCTGTGACATTAGAGCATGCTCCTTCGTATCAATCTCAGTGAGAATAAATTTTGAATACTTCTAATCATCACAAAATACATATATCTGTTAAGTTTGAGTAAATTTTTCTTTCCCCCCCCCCCCCCCCCCCCCCCCCCCCCCCCCCCCCCCCCCCCCCCCCCCCCCCCCCCCCCCCCCCCCCCCCCAAACACCCCGGCGGCTTGTTACCCTTGTTCTCCAATCACAATTACTTTTATACCCTTATCATCCCTTGAAATTACAATTCACCCAAACCACTAAACCTGCATTTCTTTCTCTTTTTTTTAGTTTTATTTAATTTTTATTTAGTTTTGCTTCTTTTTTTTATTAGTTTTGTTTCTTTTTTTAATCAGTTTTGTTTATTGTTTTTTTCATCAATTTTCTTTTCTTTTTTTATTTTATTTAATTTTTAACATGTGTCAAAACCTCCCCATCCCTTTAAATTACCCCTCCAACCCGACACCCCCCACCTTTTTATATATTTTCGTGTATCACTTTTTTTTTTTTTTTTTTTTTTCAGTTTTGTTTAATTTTTATTTAGTTTTGTTTCTTTTTTTTTTTTTTAATCAGTTTTGTTTATTGTTTTTTCCATCAATTTTCTTTTCTTTTTTTTTTTCTTTTATTTAATTTTTGACACATATCAGAATCTCTCCCTCCATTTAAATTACCCCTTAACCCTTGACACATGTCAGGACCTCCCTCTCCTTTTAAATTACCTCTCCTCTAACCCTTGACACATGTCATAACCTCCCCCTCCCTTTAAATTACCCCCT